>LUCH01000588.1:4968-15865 GCA_013368495.1 Paragonimus heterotremus | reverse complement strand
CATAATAATACCTCACTGATTTCCTAGTAGAACCTGGTATATATTCTCTATCGAATGTATGATTAACAATCACCAGTTTCTATAAAGCATCAGTATCAGAGAGAACAATGATCGTTTAGAGTTCGATTTAGACTTTTAGAATTTTTCATTTAAAATACTAGTGTAGTTCACACTGTATTGTATCAGAAGATATGTGAGAAAAATGAATTGGTTCGATACGTTCTCCCGTCTCACTACTGAATGATGCGTGAACATGAAATTTCAATACGCGTGTAAATGGCGATAACAACAGTCACTACTGATTGATATGAATAACCGCAAACAACTATAAACATTAGCACCATTATATATTACTAATGAGTAGTCTGGCAGATTGATGATTTTAGAGGAGACCCAACTGTGAAAAGTCAGGGCTTCGACTGGATTCGAACCAGCGACAGGAACACCATGCCTCTACGCGGCAAGCGCTCTATCAGCTGAGCTACGAAGCCACGCCAGGGGCTCGGAAATTTCACATTTGGACCCGACTACCCACCCATCCCACTGTCTCATATGGAATCCACCAAATGATTCAGGGGATCGACTGACCCGGCAGAATTTCTCGAACAGTTCACGCTGGAATCCACCAACGTCACTGTCGCTGGTTCGAATCCAGCCGAAGCCCTGACTTTTCACAGTTGAGTCTCATCTAAAACCACCCGTGATTCATACGGGTGCTTAAGTACCACACAATTGCGGAGAGAAGCCTGATTAGGAACTGGAAGGAAAAGAAGAGAAAGAACCAATATAGTGGAAAAGCTCACATCTAAACCTGAAATTTCAACACTGAGTTGCCCATACTTTGTGAGCAAACATATGAGCTGTAGTGAAGACAACAAAATACCTCTTCTGAGACACTTATTGCCCCGCATCAGTAGATGCATTTACTACAAAGGCAACACAAACGGGTAGCAGTAACATTCAGGTCAATGAAAGTGAGTGGAAGCCATCTCTATCGTCTTCAGTCTTCGACTCCGAGTCAGGACGGCTAACAACTGAAAGACAAATTCAACCTGCAGCCGCTACCTTCAGTTTTCTACGTCAAAACATCATCCTGTTCGCCTCGTCCTCCACTTCACTAGAGTGGGACATTGACAGGAAGTACTAGGTGTGGCAGACTAACTGATATTCATAGCAAATGGCCCAACTAGCTGAACCTGTGAGCGATTGAAGATTGAGCTACGAATAGTCAACATTTTGAACTCTCCGTTGTTTGCCCATTGTCATAGGGATAAGGCCAATAAACTAGTATAAACCATGCATCTAACATGGGCAATAAACGTTTGTATACACCCCTTAGCCTAGAAAATAGGCTCCGGTATGGCAAGCGATAACGGACAAATTCGCCATCCTGCTTAATTAGGCTCAACCACGTCTTAGTTTCAGTCTGAATTAGGCTTCCTGAAGATTCAAATGTCTCTTTACTTACCAAAACTGATGGTTCTAGTGTTCGCGCGCGCATTCCAACTAGTGAACAACGCTCCACTCCATCATTAGGCTGCAAGTGGAACTGTGCCAAATGTGGACTCGAGTACGTTCCACCATCGATCATCGGATGACTCGTGTACATAAGCAAAGTCAAGCCGTCAATTCCACTGCGTTTTCAGCGGATCGAGCGAATGACCCATACACAGCGGTGTCTGTGATCTATTGCTTGGCCCGAATCGATTGCGGGCATGCGACGTGTCACATGATTCATACAGTGTCTCTGGCAGTTGAACATGTTGAAATAACGGTTTAAGTTCATGTAGGTACATTTCAGTTTGAACAAACCCAGCGATCAAACGCATTGTGAACAAACTTCGGGGGGCTGTAAAAAGCTTCTAAATAAGAAAGATCGAAAAGAAAGTCCACAAGGTAGAAATTGCATCCGAGAGCAAAAGTAGGTCACAACACTGAAGTACCTTACTTCAGTGTTAAACATACTTTCTTAAGCACAATTCTTGTATTTTATTTCAGGTCATTGACACATGAGACCAAGACAGATCAGAACGAACTTTCCATTTCCCATGACCTAGGATTCCAAAACCATTTCAAGCTTCTACAAGCCGGAAGAACCAGATAATCATACGCAGGTCATAAGGCAATCAGGAACACCACCTTCTTACACAACCATTACCTTCTCATCTTTCAGAAAACAGCGATCTGTTCAATCGTTTCAAACAGGAAGTTCGAATCTTTCTTGAGAGTACGGATCTCAAATGAAAGACTTTGTATTCCCCGAATCCTTTCGCCGGGTTATCAAATATATGTACACACCAGGACGAAACTATAAGGTCAGTAGTAGATTACAGCTAATTTCGCCTCAGAGCGGTATACAATGTCCGCAAGCTCGGGTCTACTCATATGAGAATATTACCTAATATACTGAAGAGTTAGCTATCACTCGTTCATTCATTGTAAATTGAGGAAGAAATTGGCCAAAAAGACCACTGATCAAACCATAAATCAGTTTTGACGTGGTTTATTTAGGGGAAGCTAACAAGAAGTTATTCTGTTCCGCTTACAAGTCTCAATACAACAAATGGACATTGTAAAGAGATTGGACTGGATGAACTCATTGATATGAGGCCAATAAGTGAGTCACTGTGGACCACTCGAACAAACTGATAAGTTAGCGAAGTGAACAATCAGGATGGCAGTCAGATGCAGAATGGGTTCTGTTATACAGAGTACTTGAGTAAAACAACTAGATAATGTGCCGCTTGTCAGAACGAACAGATAACGAGCAGCGTGGAGCCAACCAACAGAAACGCTGAGGCTTCAAGCCCAATTGCGTGTCCTACTACTATTTCTCGTCCATAAAAGAACCCATGGAAACTCCGCAAAAAAAGAGATTGTTTAGTGTCAAAAGTGTTGTCTTTTTGTCTTCATTTCCGAAAGGAGCAATTTTTCAAGAGGCATATACCAAACAACTGCATCAAGATGGATTCAACGCAGAATGTTTCATCCGATACCCATCAGCTTGGAAATGCAGAATAGGATGTTTGTACACTTGTCAAGCGATTAGAATCTGGGGTCTTTTGAGAAGTTTTACAATAGGACCACACATTAGACAGTTTAACGAGTACATATTGCAAAGAGGAGTTATCACCGTCAAGTGAAACACGCTTGAGAACAGGGTCTGATGGAATATTTTGTTTCAGTACGAATGTGACATGATAAATCACTCGTTTATTAAGAATGATCAATAGTCTGACGGGATAGTACGGCGAAATGAACCGCCGTAAAGCTCAACAGTGATGTGGGATTTCTGGAAAAAGAGTTCGCAAAACAAAGACAACTGAGCAAAATAGGGCTAATGGAAAAACCGAAAACGTTATGGAAGCAAATATGTCACTGGCTGCGACATAATGTTAGCTCTTCATCCAACTAGTGATTTAGGTTACTATGAGGTCCCCAACAGAAAAGACGACAACCATCTAACCTTAAGTGTCAGAACAATCAAGGTCTTTTATATTCCATGTCCACGACGTTGATTGACCATCCCGTGGCTCAAACTAACTGCTGGTAGTAGTCTTGGCAAATAATGTCAGTTGCGGTAAACGTTTGGCTGGAATACGGAGTATGTGACCCTAAACCTCATAAGCTGTGTATTTATGGTATCCGACCAATTGACCGTGTACCCCAAGTTATACGAAATAGAGGATCGATAAACAGCCGTATTCCCCATGCTGTACTTGAGGAAGTTGGCGTAGGCATAAATGGTTAAACACAGTTAGTTTGTCAAGGTCCCCGTTGTGAATTGGTCAAGTTGTGCAATCACACCGCACAATAGATTTCACACAAACGCTATCTATCCATCCATTCCACAACAACCGAACATCTTTCCGACGTCACCGATAATGCAGGCTAGCATAGATCGTACGTACATCTGCCATTCCGTGAACAAACATAGAAGCTAACAAGATGGTGCTGTCCAAGTGTGTAAAGTGTAATAAATAACAGTTTAAAAAAACGTCTAATGCGTTAACACAGGAACGCACTACTCATTATCCGGAATAGTCAATTCACTTCCCCCCTTGAGACGAAATGTATCTCAAATAATGACTGATATTTTGCATCTCACTTCTGAGGGTTATATCATTACCACGTCATTAAAAGCAAAGTGCGTCCTAGATACCACGTAGTTCACATTCCTGATTTAACATATACGAGACGTAAGTCTTCACCTAGTTCAAACTGTGCCGGACGTGTTCATGGGTTGATGAAAACAAACCCACCCAACTCTCGATAATTCAATCAGAGACATTATCGTGATGTCATGGTTATGGTTTGCATGAAGACGTTCAACACAAAAGCTGACTTCGGAGAAACAGGTGTTGAGTTTAAAGTTGATTGAGGGACTCTACAGTTTTTTCGCCATAATAAAACTGAAGATCCACCACTGTTAACTAGACGTGGAAATGGAACTGTCCGAAATTAACCGACGATACACCTTGGACTCATAATTCACAGTTGATTAAACTCAGAAAACTAAGTTACTTCCTGTGGAATGACTGAGTCAGAAGAAAGTTACATTCACTCACAGATTCCATTTGGAACCAAAATCACAAAACATTCACACCTGAATAGTCGGTCTACCCACGTGGCCCCCACATTTCAGCGTGTGTCTAAGCTGACAAGTGCCCATGTCTTCTAATACACACGTGCCGCGCGTGTGCGAGTTTGGAAGATTGAGAAGACTCATTTACAGTAAACATGTGACAAACAGCTCGACTCTGTAAGGATTGTGATACTTTCAGCTGATAACGTACGGAAATCGGACAATGTGATGTGCGACAGAAAAATTTTCTGGTGAATATTTAGTGATCATATATTTTTGTTGTTATAAAAAAACACATGGAAGAAAAACTTAGGAATGCTATCGCACTTATTCAAACGCAAGCAACCAGACTCGCTAAAACTACCGAGTTTTTACTGTCTTCAATACAGATTGAACATCATCCACAATTGATCGCAGCTGTCACATTCCGGTAAACTTTCTAGTCGGCCCCTTTCGATCTATATTAAAATCAAAATCATTAGTGATCAAAATACCACTCAACAAGTTAATGATTTCTGTGATTTCAACTTGAAGAGGAGTCCTAGTCGAGGGGTCATCAACTGGAGTTAACAGGACTGTTTTTGGGTCTTCTCTCGGACAACTTGATCATTACTCACAAGCGAGTGGTTGAGCGTTCACATATGATAATTTGGTCGTGCCTAATGTGATGTCAATGGCGTAGTGGTCAACACGGTTGCCTCATGAAAAGCGTTGCCGGAGTTCTAGTCGCGGTAGTGGCAAGGGAATGCACTACTGACGAGCTCTAATCAGAATGAAACTCGAGTCTAGTGTTTTTTTTTCGAAAGTAATTGACTGGAAAGCCTATGAGAATGCGACAGCTGTGATCAATTGTGGGTGATTTTCCATCTACATTAAAATAAAAATCCCTTAGTACTCATTAGTAATTTTTAATGTTTCCTTGTACAACAAAAACAGACATAATTAGTGACAACGTTAATCAAATGCTAGGTGACAGATCAGACTGATTTATTCTACTCATAGTTCACAAGTTCCCAACACACAAAAACGTGTTTCACATGGATGACTGGGCGATAAAGGAAATAAGAACAATGTTAATCGAATTTACCATCACGCTGTGGTAACTTACGATCTGATCACAACAGAACTATATCACATCCGGTTCTTATGTTTTTAGACTTCGATTAGAATATATCCTTTCATAAATCTTTGCAACACAACACAAACATGCTGAACGAAAATAGGGTCACCATACATAACAGAGATTTCACGTTAAAAGCATTAACATCAAATCGGTTAGGAAACGATGCTGTCGCTTTATTTCGTGCTTATAAATAGCTTCAGTGTAAATTTTTCCATCGAACAATCAACCATATGAACCGCTTCAAAAAATAGGCATAAAAATGACTGACAGATATTAACTAGTCCCAAATTCACGTACACTCCGTTCAACATTATTAAGACTTTCAGTTTTGAGTCGTATTCGTGAGTACAATGGTTCAGACTGTCAGTGGTCCTGGTAATGATCCACGAATTTGCAAAGTAATAAATACGCACAAATATACGATGAAGAAAAAGAAAGCAAAGAAAATGAACAAACAATTAAGTTTCATGAAACAGAAATGCCAACAAGTTTACGGATACAAGCTCGAAACCGACTGCGATAAAATGCCATGTCAGACTTTGTACCCAACCGACAGTGTGAATGGTCACAAACTCCTAAACTAGGTGGACGGTACCTATAAACTTTGTTCAGCGGGACGGTCAAGGCTTTTACAGTTCCCGAGCAAGTGATCGTCTGGATTCCTCGCACTTTCTTCCAACCACCAGCAACCACACTAAGCAGTGTGCCGTAAGGCAGACACTCCGTCGGCATATGGAGTACACGAACAATCACTGAAGACTGTGTATTTTCATTATATCTCGGTTATCGGTAGCGAACTCACACATTTTTCCAAACACGTGCCGAAGCACTGTTGTAATGCCCACAAAGTCAACCATTTGATATAGGCTAACTGGGGAAGACAACAGTGATCGAATGTCGAGAGTTTTGGTATATCTCCTACGTGAACAAGTCAGGACTCTGATCCATGGAGCAAAATTGAGTGTACACATGCATCGTAAACTATGTATTTAATCGACAGATGGACGTCTTTGTGATGCCACAGGTGACGGAGGTTAACGAACACAATACGTGCTTTCGCTGTCCTCGTCAACATGTCGTCGGTAATATTACCCAGGTGGATGGAGCGATTGACAGTCTACAATGGTTTGCCTGAAATAACATAGACAAGGTCAGTGTCAACCCGATCTTGTAACAACCCCTTACGCTTTGAAGATGCCAAATGCATACCATGAAGACTAGCAACATCACACAACCGATTCAGCATAGTCTGCATGTTCTCTGCAGAAATACTAAGTATGGCAGTCATCTGCATACTCAATATCAGTCAACTCCCTACTTAGAAGAGGATCCACTTCATACATGTTTGCCAATTATGGAAGCCTGATGCGGTCAAAAAACGGTAGTTTGCAAAGTTGATTTCATATGAAGGTTATAGTCACTAATATCATTACAATGGAGCCTTACTGTTTGAAGATCTATGTCGTATGCATATGAGAATACGATCAACTTGAGAATTGATTTAACCCGAATAAGATGCAATTTCTATCATACTTCTAAGACACGGAAGAGGATACAGGTGTTCCTACGGCATCAATTGCTTTGCATTCACAGCGCCTAAAAATAGGTCCCAATGAGCAAATTACCCGTGGTGTATAACCACGAGACCTAATGATTGATTAAGTCCAATTTCAAACGAAAACATGTGCATATACATGACAGACCCAATTTAGTGGAAACATATAGTTTAAACGGAAGAGCTAGTGCAGAACACAGTCGCAAATGCATTGGCAACAAATATGTCATCTGACAGCATGACTGCTCAACACAAGCACAGTCGTACACAAACAACGATGACCAAGGACATATGAGAGCCCAACATTGTTCACTTATCAGCAGTACTCAAAGAAAGACCTCAAAGTGAACACGACTTTACACTACATGTAGTTTAAGCTGTCCTGCGATTGCAGACGGCCTCGGTCGAAGAATGGCATTATGGTCTAATGAAGACATGACCTTCCGAATAGTGTACGTACAATCAGCGAAGACGAGCGTAGACGTCTTCCAAATTTGAACGAGCAGAGAGTAGCTTGTAAAACACGCGAAACGACGGAATGTTACCGATCGCCTGCGGAAAATAATGAGTGATCATACACTCCAGTTCATCAATATGGGTGAGACATTGTCCAGGACCAGTACAGGAAAAAGTAGATGATACGACCGGTTCGACCAAAAATATACAAAAGTTGTGATTAACTCACGGCAGTATACTAGGAAAAACGAGCGTGGTACAACCAATCAGAAAGTGTGAAAGATATGGATAGGATAGGTATAAAAACGGTAACTGATTACTCATGTTTGAGTCGATTAGTGCGATAATCCATCAGTCAATATGACCGGTTACAATGGGCGATCATTCACATATGTACACATCATACATACTTGTGTAAGTACGCTTAGCAGTACACTCCATTCAATTATCGGACGCTGTCTGAAAAAGTCAAAAACCTTCTCATTCACTCACAGCATTAAAGCGAAAAATCTAGGGGAAAAAAAGCTTCACAACAAGAGCACCACTGGTATCTTTAGCGGCGTACCAGATCACGGGCGGACACCATTCGTTGAGTCTAGCTGTAAAACAGATAACGCCTTACAGTACTAAGTACTGATGTGAAAACCTCACTTCAAGTAAACTGTTTGGTTATCACTTTCAGTTAAATCCAGAGAGTGCAAAAATGGAAAGTAGGAAAAACAACAGATTACTGTCCACACACGTACTAATGATAGTCTGGGAACATCAGTCGTGCGACCAGGTCAAGTAGCGCAATCGCACACAGAGGGTCTGCGTATACTGAAGCGTTGTATTTCGTGCTAATCAAATGACAAATAGGGCGAGGCCGGCTCCCCTAATGACAAAGGTTGGTAAATGCTATCCACGATTTACCTACTGAATTAGTGAACTTATTAGACAAACAGAGAAATTATTCGCTATTCAATTACTAACACAATGTGTTCATGGAATAAAACTCACGGTTAGCTAAATAGTACAAGGATAACACTTACTCATGCGTTGCTCCTTGAGTGTCTCGAAAGTGAAAAATGCTATACCTGAATAGGGTATAACCCCGAGGATGGCAGGTAAGAAACCGCGATACAAAGCAAGTTTTCCTTCTTCACGACTAACGGTACGAATTGCATCAATCAGATTACTGTACCTGAAATAGTGAAGACAGTGAAGGGTTGATAAGAAAACTCTTTAAAGAACACAAGAAAAATTTGCAAATGAGTCGATCAACTCACATGATATTGACAAACCGTGATAAACATGAAGTTGACCAAAAAGCAAAAGTCGTACTAAAACGTACCCTAGAAGTTACTAACGCGTATCGTCTGTAAACTAGCTGTGCGAGTGATGAAACAAGTAACGCCAGCCAATGCCCTCAAGAAGTCGGCTAATTGTACCTCCGATAGTTTTTCAGCAGAAATCTCAGCCGAAACATAAACTGTATGAGTCTAGGAACAGTTTCCATAGTGACGCAAGGAGATTAATTAACTGACTAATGAGAACCAGTGAGTGGTTCATGATAAAACTTTACAAAAGACGGAGAACGATTACGGAAACGAGTGCATGTGAATAACGTGCCTCGTCTGAGCAGCAGTCAGCCAACAGACTGAATCTAATTGGCGCATCGGACATCGTTAACGAGCAGGTACTCCAACAGATCTGGTCCAAGTGCGAAAATAGTGATACGCGATCACCCGGGAGTGAAATTGAAGTGAGCGAAACGTTCAAACAATCAAACCGTTAAACACCTGGATAGTAACAAAGCAACATGACTCGACTGGAGTGAATGAAATATTGGACTAGGTAGACGAGACCAGATGGGAATAACTCACGAGGACGGAGTGATACCTGCATCAAATCATACTGTCATACAATCGAACAATGGTTGCTGAAACAACACTCACATCTGAAAACGATAACCGAAGAGGGTTAGGCTTTCTTACTAGCCTAAACTGATAAATTGAAAACAAAATAAGTAATCATATACGCTTTGTACGCAAGGCGGCAGTCATGGTCAACAATAATTTTAGGCTAGTGAATGGAAGGTTGGGTATTCGTGTATATAGTAACCTCACTCTCAAACAAGACTAAGATTTCCGCTGTACTGATTCATAGTCGGCAGGGGCATATGTCAACGTCGATCCATGGTGGTACTGTATTTCAGCCAGCGAATAATTTCGTCTGTTAGGGCAGTTGCGCAGGTGTAGATGGAAGTTTGAGCAAAGTGATCAACAATCACAGTTCAGTCTCAGTCACCGGTGTCCCCAGAATCGTGCGAACTATTCCACTAGGCGGTGCGCGTACTCTGCGTGAGTGCGTGCCGTTCTAGCCTCTTCTAGCGAAAGATGCTCGTTGCACATGCACGATGGAGTCATAATGAGGGTAACGAAGCTGTCACACAATGGAGAGTCAAGGGTAGCAACCTGAGCAACTATACACAAAACATGAAACCGTATAAGTGATTCAACAGTCTCGATGAAGTGCTTCGTACATTGAGCCATGCTGAACTAATCTACAACATCAGCGTGGTGGGCAGGCCTGTGCACTGTATCGATACAGAAGACAATGATGAATTGGACTTTTGTTCTACCATATGCAACAATGTCCAACAGACCAAAGGGGGTAGGCGGTTAGACGAAAAGTTATTGAACTCAGATGTGTATGTTACATTACTGACCGTGTAGGAGTCTTTAGACAGTGGGGCACGATCCTATGGAAATACAACAGGAATAACCTTACAGTTGCGACACTGTTATCTTCCGATTATAAGGAGTAATCTCAAACAAAAGGTCACTCCGATCGTCCAACGGTTGTTTGTGACCATCGGCATATTATCCAATGTTGGCGGAAGAATTATGGTATCACCCCAAGATACGATATGGCTTCAAATGCATCCACTACGCGCATCAGCGATCAGAATCAGGCTGCACTGTCTTATCCACTGTGCCCTCGGTTTAGGCAAGCCTTTCACTGTCATGTGAGCCAGATTGCTGAATAATTGGCTCCGAGTAGGATGCTCCACGGAAATATCATCTCGTATTGCCTCATGGGTCAAATTATTGAGTCAGATACTCCGGATGGTGTCTCTCGAGTCAATCCCCTTCGATGGCATAAACGATCGGGAAATATCAGAGGTTACCGTTAC
>LUCH01000587.1:117032-190221 GCA_013368495.1 Paragonimus heterotremus | reverse complement strand
GCGGCGGTACAAAACAAACAAAGAGCGAGCTCAAATGGGCAGTTCATAGTGTCGGATCAGGGTTAGTTACGTATAATAATGTAAGAAACGTTCGGCCAGTAATTAATATAATCAATACAGGAGTACATATGTGTCAGACCTACAGTACGATAGTTTGGCCAATGGGGTATGGGTATGGGGATCAGCTGAGATTGGCATTGTGCAGTCGGCCGACAACGGTCGGTTAGTCGAGCGGTAAGGTCGCGGTCTGCGGTGTGACGGGTCCGTGGTTCGATCCTCCAGCCAACATTTTGCCATCGAACTATCAGTTTCAGTTGGAGTGATCCGAACACAACTTCTTTAGATTCTGGCCAGAATCTACAGATATCTTTCAGCTGAATAGAATTTACTCCCGAAGATTCTTGATGATAGATTGGGTCTTGATACCCTGTTCTTACGCTGTTTCATACGGACGGAAATGGAAATAGATATATGATTGTGCCTTTCGAACCATTTTACTGATCAATATCTACTGAAATCTTGCAGACAATGATAAATAGTACAAATAGTGTATGGACTAAAGGGTGGGAGTGTTATCATACATGTTTCACCATCAAATACATTGGTGTTCTTACTGAAATGCAATGCCAAAACTGTACGGCCATATATTTCCATTTCGGTCATATCTTCAAACCGCCGCAAAATAGAGCACTCAAGCTACAGCATGATATACTTCCTCTCAAAATATGTAACGATCGCACTGATAAGACTTGTGAAAATGGGCCAGCGCCAATGACGGGTTGCTTTTGTAAAAATGGGGGGTAATTTTCTTCGCTAAAGTTATACTTTTGACACTTATTCGATGTGGTTCAATTTTTCCATTAACGCTGCTTATTTGCAGTTGACGTACAATATGTACCATGCCTGAACTTCCGATTTTAAAATTTCCAAAAATATTTAAAAACCGTGTAGAAAGTGGAAGGAAAGAACTCAAGAAACTGGAGGGACCGGTTGAAGATATTTGTTTTAGGACGGAGGCCCAAGAATAAAGGGTTACGGTGGTCCATTACCAAGGCGGGCTTTTGGTCAAAGCTGTGTTAGGGCTCGAAACTTGAGGGGACCCATCATTTGATAAAAATAGGAATGTCGCCATCAGAGGCATCCCCGTACCCATCATAAAAGAAGGTAAAGCCAGAGAAATATCTATGAGATTTCACCTGGTGAACATCCTAAGGCAGGTAAATATTTGTGAGCATGTAGCTGTTAGACGAATGATGAGATCGGGTAAGTGGCAGAGCAATAGTAATAATAGTAATAATAGTAGTTCGCCAACCCCAGGCACCGAAGTAGATTCCTGGCGGCAGCATGGCAGACATGCACGGCCACACAAGGTCAGGTTACGGTAATACCGGACAACTCGTCTGGGTGGAAGAATGATAGCCGCCCCAGTGGTAATAGATCATCAATTGCGTCACAACGGTGCACTAAAGATTTGGTGCCACGGGCACGGTTAACACGCTTACTCGTGGGACCGGAGAATGGGGAGACGGACGGAAGATTCACACCCACTGTAAAAGCAACTCAACGTAGGCGTCGGTCGTTTGGCTTGAATCTAGGAAGGACTGGACAACCTCCTGCAAAAGACGGAGGGATGCTCAGGTGTAAATCCTGAGAAATACCTCGCCTCTCGAGTCGAGGAGGTTGAAACAAGTGGTGGTTGTGAAGTCCTTGAGAAGTCCCTGAGAGTACTGCACACCGATGCTGGTAGTCTGGGGAACAAATGAAGTGAGCTCTCAGGGGAACTAGGAGGGGAGGATGTCGGTGCAGTTACTGAGGCCTGGTTACGATAGGATGTCCGTCGATAATATATGCCCACCAGGATATGCGATCCACGGGGTAGATAGACAAGATGGCAGAATGGGTGAGGGTTTTCTATTGATGGTAAGGCAGCATTATAAGCAGCGCCCAGGATAGGGGTTTAATGTGGAAAGCATTCAGTTATTAAGCTATCCCTTGGCAGACAGCAGAACAACGTTGCTGCTCTTGTGTGTCTACAGAAGCCCCTCTTCTACTTGACAGGAGGATGAGCAACTACTCAATGACCTCAAGAGAAAAACGAGCACGTCACAACGGCTCCTCATTATAGGAGATTTGAACGCTCCTGAAGTGGACTGGAGATTGATGCATACTGCCAGTGGTACATTTAGTGAGGCATTGTTGGGCTTTCTAAACGAGAAAACATTGCTCCAACATGTCACTGAGGTCAATAGGTTTTAGATGTTGTCATAACGAGAAATCCTAACGACGTTTCGGACTTGAAGGTCGGAACACCCTTGGGCAAGAGTGACCGTGGAATCATATATCTGAAGTTTGGTTGTGTTTACGCTCCCCTCCCTGTCAAATATCGTCGATCCTTCAGAAGCATGAATATACACCAACTAGGGCCGGATGCGAAAAAGTGGAGTTGGATAGATTATTATGGTACCAGTGATGTCAACAAAGCCTGGGTCATAATTAAAGATCATCTTATGCAACTAACTGACACGCATGCACCACTAAGAGGCAGCAAAAAAAGGCAAGCCTCTATGGTGGAAGAGTAGGATTGAGAGGGCACTGAGACGCAAAAGGGAAGCCTGGGATGTATACGAACAGTCTAGAAGGTACATCAGGTTTTGTCTGTATAAGGCGGCTGGAAAAAGATATGCTGAAACACAAAATCAATTCAGGAAAAGGTTTGAAATGAATCTGGCAAAGAACGATAATAAGAACCCTAAAGCCTTCTTTAGTTATGTGCAGGCCAAAAGGGCTATTAGGAGAGGACTGAGTAGCATTGTTGATACGGACGGCAATGTTATCAAATCACCACTACAAAAGCAGAGGTTTCCCGCCGGTTTTTTGAAGCAGTATATACCGAACTCTAGATCTACCACAGTTGGATTCAGCACAGGGATTGCAAGAGGGCTAGTGATGGAGGAAGTTGAAATAAGAGAGGAGGAGGTTAAGGGTAGACTGGATAAGCTAAACGTAAACAAGGTGGTGGGGCCGGACTGTATTCAAACAAGGCTGTCAAAACCTCCCAGTGATGTTTTCCAGAAGCTTCTCACCGCGTTGTTTAATCTTACCCCACAGATGACCATCATCCCAGATGACTGGAGAAAGGCAGGGGTTATACCCATCCATACGGGGGGTAAGAAGCCCGAGACGGGCAACTATCGACCAGCAAGTCTCACATCATTTGTCCTGAAACTGCTGGAAAGAATTATTAGAGATGAGATTGAGAGAGATCTTACTGAAAAGAGGCTTCTTTCTACAGACCGACATGGATTTGTGAGGCATGGGTCTCGTCTCGCCAACCTGATTTGCTTCCTCGATGAGATCACAGAGAGCCCGGATGGCGGACGGAAAGTTGAGGTTTGCTGCTTGGACTTCAGGAAGGCATTCGATTCCGTCAACCACCGATTGCTGGTCCTCAAAATGGTGACCTTTGGTGTTCATTCAAGACTGGTAGGATGGATGCAGAACTTCTTGAGAAGTCGCAACTTCCATGTAGAGGTAGCAGGGAAAAGGTCCACAGAAGGTGCAGTAGTTAGTGAAGTACCTCAGGGATCAGTGCTTGGATCACCACTGTTTTCACTGTTCATTAATGATCTCCCCGAAAACCTGAAGTATCCCTGCTACATATTCGTTGGTGATGTGAACGTTGTGGGAAATCCTGACAACGCGAGCATGCAGGAGGAATTGATTACTGTTCAGAAGTGGTCAAATGAATGGCACCTACCCATGAATGTAGACAAGCGTAATCATCCGGTTTCCGAGGAACAGCCAGGGTCAGTCAGGCATCTTGGCAAGGAGGGAGAGGAGAAGGAGGTGAGGGGGGTAGAAACAACTGAGTACCTGGGAGTGCTCACAGAGGGAAACTTCAAAGTTTCCAAAGAGTGTATAGAGGCGGCGCGAAAAGGTAACAAAGCGCTGTATATGTTAGGGAAAACGTTCACGCCAAGGAGCCCGAAGATGTTGTTGCCGCTCTTTAAAGCTTACGTTAAACCACATCTGGAATACTGTGTGCGGGCTTGGTAAAAGACTTGAAGTTGCCCGATAAGGATCAGTGAAGTTTTACAGGTTGCTCGAGGGAATGCGAGATAACTCATAGGAAGACAGACTGAGTAAACTTGATCTGTTTTCTCTTGCGCGAAGGAGGGTTAGAGGAGGATTGGTAGAAATTTTTAAGATTACTCAAGGAATGACCGGAGTTGAGGCGAAACCGCTGTTCAGCCTGGATACAAATTCACACTTCTGAGGCCACAATCTCAAGTTAGAGAAGAAGGAGGTTGCTACATAGATTAGGGCTAACTTCTTCATATGCCGAGTCACCAACTACTGGAACACGATTCCACAGGGTGCAATATTCTCTGACAGTGTGATAGGGTTCAGTAGAAAACTAGATGAGTGCTGGCCATCTTTCTTCCCGGACCTGTCTTGAACGTTCAGTTTGGATGATTTTCCAAAATACTTTCCTTGTCGTAGATTTAAGCTAGTCAATTTTTCATCTCTGTTTGCCATTACTGTTATCTCACTGCTTTTATTATATGTACAAAGTTAGTCTAAGCATCTGGAAGTATGGGTTATGGGCATCAAACCCTCATTGATCTTACACTTAACCCTTGTTTCATGTCATTTCAATGAGACGATAAATTTGCGTGTATCGGTGGTAGCTGTGAACTTGTGTTCTGATGTCACTAATAACTTAAACTCTTCAGCTTTCATCTGGTAGCCCTCATATTAACTCGTGAAATTGAAGAGTCTCTTCTCATTATCGTCGCAGCACTGGGCGCCCTCAGAAGCTCACTGTTACAAAATGTGGACAATTTCCGTCTGAGGCCGTTCCGTCCTGGAAACTGAACTGAAGTGAAATAAACTGAACTGAACAGGATTCGCCAAAACATTGTTACCTGAATGGTGGTGGAGGTGGTGCGGACTCATTATACAGGCACGAATAGAGCCGTGATACTTACGCCCACACATCAACTTTGATGCTAGTGGTTTGTAGTAAGTTTGCATTCACAAGACAATATGAACAGGCGAGGTGGTACTGATAAGACAGCTCTCAAGTAGCAGGGAGTTTAGGATTTCAGGAACCTCGAAGGTAATCTCACTACACGTCTCCGGAACAACGCAAAACTGAGCGTTTCTACCGAACATAAGTATGGATTCCCACACAAAAATTTCCACAGATGAATTTTCAGGACAAGAAATAAACGGAGAATGCCAACATGATATATCTACGGAATAAATATGCAGAACGTTTTCTGAACAAAATTTCAAGATTAAAAACTTTCACATAAAGCCGATTATTCCCATTGCAACACATCTAGTAAATTCGAACAATTCCATACATCTCTTCTAGAATGAGCATTTTAATACTTCATAAAGTATTTGGAAAATCCGTTTTAGCTCCCAAATGGCCGTTCACAACCCGTTTCGCCCTTGAAACATCATACCGGCGAACTGCACAATTGTAAAGATTTTCCATGTCTAAAGTTCCCCAAAACAACTTTAATATACCCGTTACTATAACCTAAATTGTTGCTAGTGTAGTGGCCTAATCAACCAAATGTTAAGAATGGTCAAAAATTTAGGAGCACCGAAGAAGTCGTAACGGTAACGGATAGGCACAAACGGTGTGTGCACAAATAATACGTTAGGTGTGTCAATGAAAATGAAGAGACTCACTGACTAGCCAAGGTCCGTTGAGTTAGATAGGCCACCACACGAGAGAAAGACGATGCCAGAGAGCACATTGGGAACACGACTGGTAGATAATTCCACATGCCACCTAAGATGACGAACGTTGAGCGTCGGTAGATAAACGGATAAGCGGAACTAAAATATTCCACTGTACAACAACTTCACGAGCACAAAAATAGGCATAACCGAAGAAGACGGAGACGATGCCCGATAACGCCTGTATATTCTCGTCGACGATCAAAGTCGGATTTTCAACGATTTGTTCACGGGTTGGATGTTGGAGGCCCAAGCCACCCGGATCCAGTCAGTTTGTCCGTTTTGATGCCAGCCATACTCTGTTGACCTAAAAGGCAGTCATTGAAAACAGGGTGTAGCACCGCTCTAGGGGTTTACAGGAAAGACCGAGAACAGAGTAAAATACTAATCCGGAAAAGCAGAATAAAATACTAATCCAGCAAATTCATAAGTAAGTGAGAATCTAATAACACGTTAAAACGGTCTCTAGAAGAAAAGCTAACAACCTCTAATGGAAGATCGTCCCAGTGGTTGATAACTCTGCAAAAGTGGAACTGTTGCTTAAGAAGGGTCCGGGGTGGAAGCTTTTAGAGCTTCTTGTCATCAACTACTGTGGTAAAGAACTAGTGCACGACTCCCGTGCGGAAGAAAAAGAACTTAAGTATTAAGTCGCCGCGGAGCCTTCGAAGTTCAAGTGGATAAGGATAAAGAATTTTAGACCAGACTCGTAAGATAAATGCCGCAAGCTAGTGACCATTTTGGTGGCTATTCGTTGGACACGCTGGATGGCGAGTATGTTCTTCTTCAAGCCGGTGTACACGACTCGATTTGCGTACTCAAGCAATGGTCTTATATAGACCACGTAGATCGACTGAAAGGCATGCCTGTCTATCCGATGAAAGGCTCTTTTTATCATCCCAAGAGTCCCAAATGCTTTTTGGCGGCCATCTGGTGGTGATGGAAAAAGGATAAACTAATCGAAAGCGAAATCCTTAGGTCCTTCCTAAAGTCACCTTTCGTGATATCTGTTACACTTTGTGCACTATGTATCACGAATAGGTTCCCCGAGTTTCTTCCAAGTGACATATGCGCATACTTATTGTCGTTTAGAGGGAGACTCCAGTCTTCTGACCAGACCTTAATACGTTCGACGTCAATCTGCAATGCACTGGGATCAAAGGCGTTCCAGATTTTTGAATCAACCGCCTAAAGGAGTGTACTACTAGAAATAAGGTTGGGAAGGTCATTGATGTATATTAAAAACAACACTGGAGCGAGCACGGATCCTTGAAGAACTCCAGCAGAGATTGGGAAGGAGAAGAATGGTCCGATCAGGTTTTCACCCTAAAAGTTCTGTTGTCAAGAAAAGATATAATCCAGTGGAGAACCTCTCCTTGGATCCCGTAGGCTTCTAGCTTATATACAAGTGGACCATGTGTGACACGATCGAACGCCTTGGCAAAATCGGAAAAGATAGCATCCGAGATATGGCCATTGTCCTTGGCGTCTGCCAGGCTATCCATGAAGGAAAGCATATTGGTTATGCATGACCGGTCTGGAAGAAAGCCATGTTGGGGAGAAGAGAAAAGATTACTCAAGAAAAAATGCTTGAGGATGGCGCGTTTTAACAGGAGCCCCATTACCTTGCATGGGATGTTGGTGAGGCTGATCGGTCGATAACTAGCAGGAGATAAAACGACCTCCAGCCCTAACTACAGGTGTGACAATGGTCTCTTTTCATGCCTCCGAAAGAGTGCTGGTCCGAAGTGTCTGTTCAAACAGACTCTGGAGGGGCACCGTCAAACCAAGGGCCGCTTCTTTGAAAATCCGGGGGTTGATCCCATCTGGTCCCGTCGTACTATAAAGGTTGATCTTAAGCAAAAGACCCTGAACGTCAAACATAGAGAATTCGGCTGGTAGGAGTGGGCATTTGACACTTCTATTCGGAGGAATCGGATGCCAGCTTGCCGGAACCATATTGTAGACTTCTGAATAGTATTCTCTAAAAATCTCAGCAACAACGTGAAGGGTGGAGGAGGTTTATCTGTCTGGAAGCCACAGAGAAAGCGCTGAGGGCTTAGTTTTTCTTTGGCGACGCATGTACTTGAAGAGAAAATTTTTATTCTCCCGAGCTACCAGTAGGATTTTTGTCTGTGTGTGAGTGGGTGAGTTGAAGTCACTCATAATGAGAAAATGGGAGAAGGTGATTGTGATTATTCCAAACAAGTGTACACATAAAGTTAACAAAATGGAACATACAAAAACATGCAAAAGTAAGTTACAAGATGTAACTATGAAATGTGGACACCATAATTGTGTAGTGGAACAGATATGTGGGCTACAATATTTATGGATCCAAAAATAACAAATGAAGTCAAGGACTGGACTCACAAAAGATTGACAATGTTCGTGAGGCATCCAAGGGCGCTGGAAATTATTCGGATTTTTCCAAGCGTTGCTAAGGATGCGAAGTGACGGAGCTTTCGACCGATTAGCCTTACTAGCATTCCGTGTAAGATAATGAAGCGCTTGGTAAAGAGTGCCCACCTTAACCACTTCTTTTCAAACCATCATTTTTCTTCTACCCGGCATGGCTTCCTTCCTAATCGGTCATGCGTAACTAATATGCTTGTTTTCATGGACAGTCTGACGGAGGCCAGAGACAATGTCCTCATCTCGGACGCCATCTTCTTCGACTTTGCCAAGGCGTTTGACCGTGTCCCATATGGACTCCTGGAACACAAACTGGAAGCTTATGTTAGTCAAGCGGAGGTTCTTCGCTGGATTGTTTCTTACCTTAATAACAGAACGTTTAGAGTTAGAACGAGATCAGACCATTCATCTCACTCTTTCATTTCTGTGGGAGTTCCTCGAAGGTCAGTGCTAGGTCCTCTGTTGTTTCTGATCTATAGCAATGACTATTCGGACAATATTTCCAGCAATGCTTTTTTATATGCCGACGACCTAAAAATCTGGAATGCCACTGATCCCAGTGCATTGCAGATTGATCGTGACGCGATGAAATGTTGGTCGGACGATTGGAGTCTCCCACTAAATGACAATAAGTGCACACATATGTCACTCGGTGGAGACTCCGGCAACGCCTTTGTGATTCATCGTGCATTCGGCACAGTAGATATAATGAAGATCGACCTGAAGAAAGATCTGGGCATCTGGTTGTCGTCTAACTTATCTTTTGCGCATCACCACGAGATGTAAGCGAAAAAAGTGTTTGCTGTCCCTATGATGATTAAGCGCACTTTCCCCCGTGTAGACAAGAAAGCGTTCCAAACGCCCCTCAAGTATGTTAATCAGGTCGTTTACACCGGCCTGAAGAAAGACATCTTAGCCATTCAGCGTGTCCAACGCGTGGCTACCAAACTAGTCACAGGCCTGAGAAACGTCGCGTACGAGTCTTGACTGGAAATTCTCGATTTCTACCCACTTGAATATCGATGGTTCCGCGGTGATTTAATGTTCAATCACTTCCTCTTTAGATTAGGCCTCGTTGATCGGTTCTTCACTGTAGCGAACAATGACGGTCGGCGAGGACAAAACATGAAGGTTTTCAAGCTTCATCCTCGGATTTTCCGTAGACTGCAGTTTTTTTCCTTCAAGATTATTAGCCTCTGGAATAGTCTCCTTGCCGAGGTCGTCAGTAGCCTTTTTAGCGATCGTTTTAAAGCACTACGTGACTCTCATTTTCCAAAAATCTTTTTATGCGAGTAACCTTAGTGGGTTTTTGGTATTTACTGTAATTCCCAATGAGCTGTGCCACACCACGTTCTAAATGAACGCCTGTCAGATCAACGGACGCCCGCTCGATACTGGACAAGTAAAATAGGCTGGATCCGGGACCATTGGGCCTCTGCCTTAAACCCGTGTTTCAATCGCTGAATTTTAAACTGGGTAGCAACCACCGGCGTCGTAATAAGAAACAACAAGCGCGTGTAGCAGAGCTTATTGGAAAACGTGTTGTGTTGTTGTTTTTACCCAAGTCAAACAAAAATATACAATGTGGTTTGATGCAGCAGTTACGCAATGTTAACAAAATTAAGTACAAAATAATGAAAACTCCACACTTGCAATGTGGTTCATCCTTGTCGACTTTTATCGTTATTCCAGATTCCCATTATGTTCGCGTGATCGAGAGAAACGCCGTTACGCGATGCCCCTGCTCATTTTACGCTACAATGCCTTTTGATGATCACGGACTAAATGGGTGTTTTAGTTGTTTTTACGGACCGAATTATAATACTCATCTCAAGGTTGCTGCCACTACGAATTCAAACCCAGTTTAATGATAGTGTTTTTTTGCTTTCGAACAAGAGGTTGACGATGACAACCGTTCAACAATCTGATAGATATACCGAAGCGGAACTCAGATTTTTACTTGACGAAGTCGGCCGCTATTCATATATTGTTGAATCTCCGAACAACCATTCGGAGTCCAAATATCGAAAGGCCTTGGTTTGGCAGCACATTGCAACAAAAATGAAGCAGCGAATTAATGGATCAAGTCCGAAATCTCCAATGCAGCTAAGAAACTGGTGGAAGCGTACAAAAAGTCGAGCGAAACAACGTTTAAGCAACGAATATATGTCAATTGCAAAGAAACTTTTTCTTGGGCGTATTAGCAATAATAACACCAAAAATAGAGGTTACTTGGGGAAAATATTCAAGAACATATGCGATTTCCGACAAAAAATTAGTCAAAACTATTCTCCAAATAAAGAAGATGCAGAATATGAAAAATTTCTTGATGATAGAAAAAAATGGTTACTTGATGCAAAAGAAAGCGATTCATGTGATATCAGTGATTTTTCCGAGAGCAAAGAGCAGGCAGCCCGCGAAGAAGGCAACTTGTACATTTGGAATGACCTTGACACGTTCGCAAGACAAGACACCTATAGTTCGACAAGTGAAAGTCACGACGAGCTAACGCTTATGTCTCCGAATGATTCCTCTGATGATGACCACGGTCAAGACCGTGATGTTTCCCGGTTATGTTCAATTTCGCCGTTATTATACACCACGCCTTCTCCATCTTTGAAACGTGTAAGTGAAACTCAGGACTCTAATTCATTCAACCTACTCACTACTATTGAATTTCTCCAAAAGTATTCAGAAATGGAATATCCAAAACCGGTGGAATTACGCTTGCCAGCAAATAATCTTGCAGCTTTCGCCATCAAAAGGACAGACGTGGATACACAATCATTAACTGAGATCGGCTCTGGGGATGATATATATGGCAGATATCTCTAATATTTAATTGACACCGTTCCTAATGATGTTCAAATGCCTTTTTGTACGAACAAAATACTAGAATTTTCAAATTCACCGGAAATATGCAAACTGAAACAAGAACTGCTCAAAGTCGAGTATTCAATATTAACATTAAAAGTTCAAAGATTTGCTGTCGAGCTCAAGCTGGCTAAGCAAATTAATTCAATAATGACTAGACAGAACGAACACACACTGCAAGATATCCACTCAAAACTCACTCCAGCATGCTGAAACAGCAAGCAATTTAAAAGTGGCATTGATATACGCTCTGATACATTTCACAACAATAAACACCTACTTTACACGGTACTTACATGAATAATCCTTGGTCTGAATAGTCCGGCTTAGTATAATATTGACCTCTTTTCAACTTAGTTATAGATTTCTCTGGAACTACCCCAGAAAAACGTCGGGTAAGATGCACACTCGCCGTGAGATTTGCGTTCAGCCGCAGTACGTGGTTGGCAGGTGCTTAAAGTTATAGTTCGGGAAGAAACAGCAAAGTAACTCGGGGGAGGTCATGATCGCGTTTGGGTATTTTTAGTTGTAGAACTTGTTAGCTTCGCCAGTAGTTCTTAGTTTTCATAAGCAAGATGTGCTTAAAGAACGATAGCTTATAATTAACATTTATACGTCACCAAAATACTTAGATACCATACGCCTTTCTGTTATTTATACAGCTGTACTTATTTACCACACAGCTACCTCACGGACAGTTGCTAGGACCAACAGTAGCCCGGGCTTTATTAGTACGACATCAAGCGAACCAAAAAGACCGGTTAAAACTGCCGCGGAGCCATTAGAAACTACAACATCGACATAAAAAACTGTTACACGAGCTTTCAACTGACAAGATAAAGCAATAATACAAATGAACAGAGGGCCAGCACCTGCAATTTTTCAAAAAGTATTTGGAGGCGTGCAGAGTTCCACAACTGGCAGTCGAAATTTAAACGCAGCGAATTATAAATATATATGATAGTCACAGACCGCACGAATGCTGTTCAAAGCTGGAGAGTGCAATAATTACCATAGATAACCGTAAAACGTCACAAACAAAGCTAGCGCGGATATAATCTACGAAGGTTGAACATCAGTTGCGCACTAGCAATTTACTCGGGCAGCTGCAACACAAACGTCTTCTAATCCAGCGTAAGATATGGTAACATAAAATAGCCAAAAATGTTCAAATACAGGGTGTAATTGTACTTTTTGAACTCGGTCAACATGATGCAGCAAACAGCTACGAAAATGCATGGTGACTAACAAACCGCATCACATCCCACGGTGAAGAATAAAAATATGGCATTACAGTCTGGGTAAAAATTACGGAAAGAAACGAATTGGAAGCAGCACACTATCCGTCACGAACGTCAGTTGAACTGCCGGGTCACTCAAGCAACTGGGAACAAAATGCACTACGCCACGGCCGAAAATGACCGACATGGATTACACGAAAAGAAAGATGATACAAATAATTTGTATTATCCAGGTGAGAAACTTAACGGTTAAGTGCCCCCATAGTATTCAACAATTGGGTTATAATGACCGAAGGTTCTCAATTTCAGGTCAAACATTTCCTTACAGGGTTATAAATGAGTACTGTTTAAAAATCTATGAAAGAGGCAACGAAAATGTCAATAAAACTCACACAAAAACAGTGGTTTCCCGAAAAGATATTTACATTTATTGCCTCAATTTAGATAGTACTTGTGTTGATTGAAAGTTTCTTATCTGAGTCATCAAAACAAGTTTGTACGCTGTATCTGGAAGATAGAAGCTTACCCGCTGTTGTGCCTGGAATAAAATAATTGGTGCCTGTACTGAGTTGTCTCTGCTTTGTGGTTTCACGTTCATAGCACCTGAATTTTGCTAAGGTAGACAATAAATTGATTTACTCTGGAGTGAGTGTATTAATCACCACAATGTCAACTGGCAAGAATCTGTTCACTTCAACCTACTAGAGTTCGCATGTAACTGCGTACCATTACTGGATTTAGTTAGGCTCACCAAATCGTAGTAAACATGCGGAAGTCATAAAAGTGCAATGGATTTTAACTGGACCAGTTCACCCAACCGGTACTCAAGAGGTGCTGCACTCACAGCCGAAAAAACCATCCTCGACATCAAGTCCTCCAGTCCAACAAAACTAAGAATCATAGAAAGACGAACCATGGATTCTTTCCATAATTCAACCCTCGAGGTAAGAGAATAGGAAAGTGGTTAACTCAGACAGCCGTCCAAAGTGTAGCGAACAGGACGATTACTATCCAGTAGTTAACACCTGCAAAATACTTGTCCCAACTACGCTCAACGTTATGGTTAAGTCTGGAAGAAGTTAGTCTCAGTCTCCTGCCGCTTTGTGACCTGCTCAATACTACCCTAGAGAACAATGGAGGCAGTCGACTTGGACCTAGTTTGGCTCGCACAGTCACACTATCCACTTATATCCATAGAACGTGCAAAGGAATGTAAGTGTGCTTACTGTCTTAGTGTGGTCAGACGGATCTATGACGTGAGATGGAACCGACTCGCCTGGTGTTATCGGTTTAGCCAAAGCAACTTCAGCCTAGTGGTGACATAGACGGTTTTCAAAACACTATCGTTTACAGCGAACAAACGAAGTCTGCAAGGTGCCTCTTAGGATCCGTTTGATTTCACTATCTATTTTACGACACACACACGCATCACGAATATACGGTTGACCATGTATGATTTCAATGCCAGAAAAACACCAAGGGCTATTAAAGAATGCGCAAAGTTGCCGAACTAAGGCAATCGACGACGAAAAGGTAAACGTAGGAGAGTGTCCACAGCATGCCTGCAGCAGTCAGTGCAGTAAACTTGAGGATATGAACGAACTCGGCAGTCACTCATTACATTATCAGCATCTGCGGCATTCAGAAGTACTAGTAGGCACTATAGCTCCGGCCATCACTGCTAGTGACAGTAACAGGGTGCAGATAAAAGTCAAAATACCTATGGAAATAGACTCGTCACCAACCCCAATGCACTACCACGTCAATGTTTCTAACCTGTATTGCAAGCAGTCTAGTGCTCCACAGCTTAACTGACGGCGCCTATAGACTTTGCTCTGTGAAGCGATCAAGGATTTCATATTGAGTGGCTACGTCGTAGCCGATCCGCTTCCCAATATATCTTAACCACCAGCGAACAATTTATTGTGCGACAGTTGCTCCATCTGCATACAGACCCCAACCAGCGAGTACTACAATTTAGTTACTTCGGGTATCGAAAGCAATTTTCCACATGTTTCAAGTAAATACTTATGGGCAATCAAATTTATCGCATAAGTAACTCAGTTTATGGGTGCTAACCGGAGGATGAAACGGTAGAACATGTATGCGTCTCTTACAGGAATGGGCCAGGTATCTGATCCGTAGAGCAAAATTAAGCGACTATGAACACTGCAAATCCTGAAGGACATCGACAAATAGTTATCTCCCAACGCACATATACATCGAAGACTAGCAAACTCAGTACACCTCTTCGCCGTCCTCATGACCACTTTGTCAACAATACTATATGCTGGTGGGATGATATTACCAAGGTAGGAGAAGCGATTGATGGTCTCCAGCGGCTCGCGTACACTGAAAAAAGTAGGCTCCATGTCAGCACGTTTAATGTCGGAGGTGTAAAGTGCATACAATACACAACGGCTACTTCATTTGCTCTGTTCAGCACGTTGTATGCAGAAGAATTAAGCAAAGCAATTTCGTTCGCATACTTCATATTAATCAGCTTACCACTTAGCAGAAATTTCACTTCCACACCAACGGAACTTCTAAGCGCTCATCGCCCACATGTTTGAAGGTGCTCACGATAGCCACCCCTAAACGCGCACTTCACTTTCAGAATGGGTTTACGCCGACTTCAACAAACTGACATATGGTTCAATGGAGACAGTCACAGAGAGTAGCTAAAGCAAAAGAATAAACGGCATCCTTCAGGTCATAAATTACAACCGATATCTGAAATAATAGGCTCTAGTACTCCAGTGTCGATTGCGAAGTAGAGATATGATCGATACATCCGCTAGTAAGCCTATTTTCTCTTAATCTGGTTGTCTGTGTTTTAGAAGTCGTCGCAGGATGATACCCGTGGGTATCTTAGGTGTAATAGAAACAATGCTAATACCTTGGTTGGCGGCATCCCAAACGGATTAGCCTGTCACACTGGTCGAAGCCAAAGGACGCCTGCGCTTTAAACCATCACCCCAAGTACCTTGCGCCGCACCACTTGCGATTCCACCCACTCATACCCTTGCGATTATCACGTGATGTTTCGTGTCCATTTTTTGGATGGAATGGTTGTAAATAAATACTGATCACGACCAACCTTCTCAGTCTCCTGTATGGAACGAAAGAGTGTGATCAGTTCAGACAGCAATCTATCACCACCGTGTTCAGAAGCAACAAAAAGAAGGGGAATGTCAAAACCCACAGCTTTATTGTATTCAGATGACAACCTGGAATACCGCTTCGTTTTCCGAAAGGGGATCGTTGTACATCATCTTATAGTCGTCTAACTCACATATTTTCCATATTGTAGTGGACAAGTGGGTATACGCTAGACCCTCGTCCACTAACAATTTAATACGCCTTTCCTGAAGAGCAATTGTAACGTAATCCTAACAGGCATCAAACTAGAGAACACGGTGGGGTTTGGAAACAAACCGGATATTTCCAGCAATATTTGGAAATATGATAAGTAGTTAGCTCTAGCCTAGTCTGGGACCAACGGTAGCAACCAAGAGGAAAAGGAAGAGATGCGCGAGACGGGCCAGAGCCCACTCGGTGGCGCTCAAAAGCGCGCCAAGCGGAAAGTGCGTGGAACCTTCGAGTGTGTTAAAAAAATGCTTGAATAGGTTCGGGTTAAACGACCTTGAAGAATGAAACAGTAGATGAGTCGTTAAGAAAAGAGCAAGCATTTGCTGCGTGCAATTAGTTTCACGACTGAAGAAAGTGGCACTGAGTTCGTATCAGGCCTCCTATTGCAGACGTACACAGAATCATGCGTACAGAACAGACAAGCAGGAAAACACGGTTGCAGCCGCGATCTTTAGAGAAGTCACACTATCGCCGGTCACTACAATATGCCCGGTCTAGTTTCGCTCACTGGTGCGTGTTGATCTAATTAAGTTGGAGAAACAACTGGTGGTATATTAAGTGGACAGTGAGTCAAGAAGGCGCGATACTGGGGCAAACGGGAGAGTTAACACAGTAAGTCAAAATAGGAAAATCATGACATTTGTTTCGAAAGATCTAACTGACGAATGAACAGATGGACAAGCCTGTGAAGGAAGCGAAACCTCTTCCCTGATGTGAGGTGGCAACGCTACGTTTTACGCCACTCTCATCACATTTTTATTTTTACTTGAGCAAAATCCTTATAACTGCTTTCATCGGTATTGACTGTATCAGCTTACACACGACGAGTAAATTGTAGGAAGCGACTTATGAACGTGAGTCGTTAACTGCACTTAGTCAAGAACAGCTGCTTAGAACGAATCATTAGGAAGTGGTGAAAAGCTTATCATCAGAAATATACCGTCGCAAAAAGGTAATTACAGAAGGGAGTGGGGTGACTTTTGGTCAACGCAGTAAGTGCAAACGAGATTTCTAATGTCTGGACGGTAATCAGTAAGTGGCTTATAAGTCGTTTGCTCCCATGATTACCGCAATAATTTATAAAACTACCAATAAGAGTTGGTTAGAGACCGGCTAGATAAACCAAGCAATCGTCGCATTAAGAGATGAAGTACACAAAAGCTCCGTCAAATAAAATTACAAATAGCTCGAGCTGGAACACAAAATTAGTTACTACGATGGAGCACTTTTCGGTTCCATAGATAAAAACTGCGGTTTTTGTACCGTTTTATTAATCGCTGTCATGAGGGATCGAAGCCGGTAAGTCGAATGAAAACCAAGTTTCTGAGGGAATGCCTCGTATATTTTTGGCTTGGAAGGCGTTCATAGGGTTTGCTAAAGACTAACCTATGATCACTTGGTTTAGACCCCGGAGAAGATTAGCGCTGCACTATGATGTATATAAACGGGATATGTAAAATGGCAACGTGAACGTTAAATTGTGGAATGCATTATAATCATTTCATATTTGAGCCGTACCTCTTGGCCACGTGACCGGCACCTACCAACCTTGCTCGGCTTGAAAGTCAAGGTTTCTACCACGTTATTGCTTGACCACACAGCAGTTTCTTCAAACGGTCAGTAGTTACACCAAACAATGGGTGGCGCAAGAGAAGCTGTCACCATACAGAGTACGTAGCCAAACAACAAACACTGCATTTTTACTATATCGGCTGTTGTTAGCGAAATTGCACACTTCCCAGCCACATGCACATAGACCGTCGTATTCCAAACACAATCAGCAAATTTGATAGGAGTAAAACGGCAGAGACAACGATAGTCGAATACCACAAATCCAGATGCATTGTCCGCACGAATGGACCACGTCTTTGACCCACAGGGCAAAAATAAATGCACAAACGCATGGTAAAGTCTGCTCTTAATTGACAAATGGACGTCTTTAACACACTACATGTGATGGGGTTTAACGAGTGCACCGCCGGTATCGCTATCCTCGTGAACATCTCGACAGCAATATTATAACCTGACCTTACCCAGGGAGGTGAAGCGATCATCAGTCCCCATTGGCCTGATAACAATGACGAAGACAGGGTTCAATGTCAATATAAACTTGTAACACTTTTCACTTTGAGGGTGCAAATGCATAACAGAGACCAGCCATATCAGTAACCCGTTTCCGGATTCTATTTAAGAATCTGTGTATCATTCGGTATGTATTTTGAGGTAAAGGATATTAAACTAGCATTGACAGTTCAGAGGATGAGCGAATACAGTGTACAAGTCGAATTCTGTAGCTATCAAGCGCTTCATTAAGGGCTCAAGGTAAGCGTAAAACCATATTAAATTTTTGCTCGAATCCACGGCGTCCATAAATGTCCGCAGTGAAGAGCAACACATTGACTGTCCTTTATAGGTTGCTCAGAAGCCGCAAGATTTGCTCTTGCCTTAGCAACTCCTGTACCTTTGAATGTGCTACCTATAAACGCTAAGAGGTTTGTAGTTTCGTGGTCTCGAACATCATTTGGTCCCGAAACCCTGACCCATACCTTCCAGGTGATCAGTGAGTGGTCTAAACATGGGCCGAATCAGTTCGTTGGAATGCTTGTATCACAATGATTCGCCCATTCTTGATTATTCACAAACATACTTTTTAGCCAACTTTTCCAGGCGAAACTACGATCCACAGATCTATTCTTCACAATCTATTCGGTCTTGTCGATCAAAAACAGAACTGAATCAACGAACCTAACGCCCACATACAGTCAATCGAAAATGGTGACTAGGTAAGACAGTGGTAGTTCCCAGAAACTGCCAAATGCAACAATAAACTGCACACAGATTTGTACACTTCGGATGGATGGACATTCCCTCAGTGCAGGCGTGCGGAAGGTTTGAACGAGGGTAACGTACTACGTTTATAACGTATCTACTTATCCCTGCAGCCTGAACATCAAAAAACAATTTGTGCACTATCTCACTCGATTGTAGACGGTTAACATTACTGGCATTGACGTAACGCCAGCGTTCTTACTCTTCACCAAAGGGTTAAACAAAAAACTAGTAAACTCGCCCTGGTCGATAGTCCGTATAATAAAATAAGCTCCGAACACTTGACGAAATGAATTCAACAAACGGTCACAGAATCAGGCAATTTGATGGTATATACCCGGAAGGAGCGAGCGCCATCGATTGTCAAGCACCACTTGATGACACGTGATTGGTTCATCAAAGTCATTCCCTGTTCAGTTCGTGACTCGAATCAAACGGTTGCTACGTTATGCCGAGGCTATTGCAATCAGACACCGTCACTCCATTCTGTGCGTACAAAAAGAGCTGACTATGAAGTTTAGGCTGCCTTGGTAACAAGTGAACTGGCTTTGAAATTTGACCTTTTGTGATCTGGAATTTTGTACGCTTTAACTCGCTTGCAGTAAACACCATGTGAAGATGCGGCGACATCTGTTCAAGCATGAATTGTGTAATATCAGTTTTCCGTTTGCTCTATTCAAAATAAGTTCCGCTAAGTTAAGAGATTTTGGCTGAAGACCGTCAAACGAAACGCTTTGTGTAAATCGAACAGGTAATCGGTGAAAATGGAGGTTCGGGGATATGTCCATTATTGTCTCAGGTGGAGTATTTGGTCGGCAAGACACCAGTTTACGATGAGATAAACAGATTATTTGTAGGAGTTCAGCACCATCGTGTTCTCAAAAGGAAAAATGAGTTAATACAAACCAGTCTTAGGCAAACAGCAATCCGGTGGCTCAGCATTTAGAAGTAGCCGCCAAATTATTACTAAGTACGGTTTAGAATACTTCGGCATAACCTACTAGTCTGATACAGTAATAAACTGCACACAGTAGTTAAGTTACCAGCTTCTGCATCATGAAATGTTTGCTACCATGCGTAGTAATAACCGAAATTATACACCAACGTCTAGCTCGCTGGCCACCAGGCGAGGCCACACTGCCAAGTGAATCATTGTCATTCTTAATCTGCGGGTTAAGTATTATAGGTGGATTTACGGAAACCAACCATCTTTCAAGGCAGGAAACACAGCATCAAAGGCTAACGTTTTTCCGACAGTGATAACAGTTAATCAATTCTAACACCGAACCTTGAGTAGCCTTTTGATTTGCCCGTTACCACGCATTTTCAAACGATTTTGTGCTAGGTAATTGTTACCATAACGAAGACAGTACACCATCACCGATGAGCTTAACATTTACACTCTTCGACAAGTAAGTCAGAAAACTACTCCGCCGAGTATTATCTCATATGTGACTTGATGTGAATGGTATGTATGAGATGCAAGTCAGAGGCTCTAGAACTGTTGTCCACTTACGTTCGCCTTCGTATAACGCTCGATGAAAGTGATTCTCTCTTACGACCGTTAAAGAAGCGGAAACGGAATCTTGATATCAAACGAGAGTAAAGATTACAATAGGTTCCAAAGCCAGACTACGTTTACTCTATAAGACAAGCGGAAGTAGTCGATTGTGCCCCAAAAGATATGGTAAGTCAGTCGAAATAAAAACAGCAGAAAGGCGTTGTGTTGAAGAGGTTGACACAGGCTTCAGCGCCTGATGGTTCCAACGCTATCAGGAATGCGCTCTATGGTCTAGTTGACTTCACGAAGTAGACGGCACAATAACATACAATCACACGATCGGGCGATTTTAATGCTAGTTTGATCTTTCTGTTCCAGAAAAAGACGATATTAAGCACCGAAACGCACTGGTGAGATGCCGATATGAACATGCGTACTCCGTAGCGTATCGACCTAGCACACCACGCTTCACACCTTTCTGTGCAGCTAAGCCATGAATAAATGAATCCTACACCAATTGGATACAGATGACTTCAGTCTATTAAGGACTAAGGTAAATGCTTCAGCAACCACCTCAACTTGAATCATGTCTCCGTTCGTATTTCTGTAGTTCTATCATTTGTTGAGGGGCCAGACACTTGTGAATACGACCTTCAGAATTCGGATGAGTGCACTAAACGGATTAGTAACACAGGATGACTCTAGATGTGAAAATCCACCTTCGTTTAATCGATTGAAGTGCTCATGAAGTAAGAATGTGAACCTAGATAGCAACTAAATAGTGTCGTTATGCGGGCTGACGTTATTCGGAGAGTGGTCATTAAGTCAGGAATAATTTCCTGAACTATACTGCTATCTTGATGTGGTAGTTGAGCTTGTTACACTGTTTTGATCTGGCAGGTTGTGATGATAAGGACTCCGGTTCTTTCAGGTGCGATCTTGTCAGACAGACCAAACAGAGGTAGTCAGACGAAAATCAAATGCACTCACAGGACAGTATGTCGTACTGCTGACCGCGTAGAGGTGTTTAGATGATGAGGCACGATTCTATGGGCATACGGCGGGAATAGTTTTACAGTTGCGATACTATTCTCCAAATGGTAAGGCTACCTGGAGTGGTGCGCCTTACAGAGACCCTGAAGAAATATGCGAATCGGCCTAGGACGTTATGTTTACAATCCGGGAGTAAAATGAGAGTGCATAAAAGCCAGTCTCGATCGCGCATCAATAATGTCCCCACGTTTCTGCCCAACAACACGAAGCATGCACCCGGAGAATTCAAAGATCTGTGTAAACCCATCACCTGGTGACAATTTGGTCGGAATACACGGATAGTAGATTTGTGTAGACCCAACCGAAAGCAAGCAGAACAACCGCGCAAGTTTGCACAAAATGAACTTCATAGTTTCAGAGCGCTTCTTCAAGACGGGAGCATTTCCACCGTAGGCAGACTACTTCTGGCTGGGGGACCACTTTATTTTCTTGGGTGGCGTTATGTCGTTAGTTTCTGTTATGGTTAAGATATCAGCGATAATAATGAATGCACGCGCTACCATTCTCAGTTATGGTGTTGAAAATACATCCAGTTTCACTGATGCGATCTATATCGTTGTGACTCGGAAACACGGTTTCTTCTTGACAAAAAAGCAAACAGACTTGTGATCTGACTGTCTCTACCAGATTCATCGTAGTAAGCTTGTCAATTACATGAATAAGGCAACCGCTTGTCAGCAGGTGACTGAAAGCAGAAGAGTACCTGAAGACCGTCCACGTCCTGAGTGGCTAAGAGGTGCAAAGACCCTTCCTGCTCTGTTAAGTGAAGCTGGTGGACTGCGCTCGTTCGACTGAGAACTTCGCGACCATCCATATTGTTAGTGAGAAATGCACTTAGATGAAGTGGCGAACATGTGCACAAACCACTGCCAACTCTGCTAAGTGATCTTGTTCAAATCCCTTTCCACTTTGAATATTCCCGTAATTTATGTCTTTTTCATTAGTACATTTAGAGATAGCTTCGTTTACGGTATCACCTGGTGCGGCTCATGATTTCTCACTTACGTATTCACAAACCGACGCCAAAGCTTCAGAGTAACGACTAACGTAACTGGATGCCCGCAGTTTTACATAACATATTTTTTATTCACATGTACGGTCACTCTCCGAACATGAATGAAAGAACGTAAATAATTGATCGTCATCATAGCCCTCAATCAGAGAGGCATGGTCGGCTCATCCTGCACGCATAAAATAACCCGTCTGACACAAGATTAGATTACCAGGTGGCGACCGCGATCTGACAGATGTCTCAAGTGCACTGAAGATGGCTGACTGCATGTTCTACACACAGGATAGCGTGAAAAGAATCGTGACTCGTTTGTCTAAACAATCCGACTGAACATAGTACTGCAAAATATTGTGGTTCACTGCTTAATTCTTAATTTTTCGCGCTTTTTTAGTAGAAAGGTTACACGTATTCTACGTCCGTATAGGATATCCATGCCCTTTACATATCACCACAATGTGCTTAAGAATGGCGAGACAACAAAACTTGAAAAATACTGTGCAGCGAACAAGCTCAGTGATTCATCATCAGGCTAAATACATCACATTTATATCACGAATTTTACAGGGGAATCATTAGAGGGGGTAAATGGGGAACGGGTGGTTAATTAGGTCAATCAATTCGATGTCACACTTTAATCAAGTGCTCACTTGAACCGTGGGTCTTGACAGGCTAACAGAGTGTGGGGTTGGCCATGGCAGATCCAACGCCTGAACAAAACGTTTTTGGGCGCAGAGAGGTGGGTTGTACAGGCGAATCCTAATAGCTTCAGCTGTGGACAGAATGCTACGCTTCACTGCCCTCAATTGGGTGGCTTTAACTCGGTAGATTGGGCGGAATGCGTCCATCACATTGGCCGAGTGATTCGAATCCACCAGGTGCGATAGTATGGCACTGTTGACAGACTTCGTTATACCACTGTTCAGCCAAGCTGGGTGGTGTTCCCGGACCCGTTCGGATAAGCGTCTGGTAGTGCGGCCTACATAACTGGTTCCACAGGAACAAGTGAATGAGTATACACAAAATGAGGCTGCAGAAACATGCACTTTATCTTTTAGTCGTGGGCACAAAACCGGATTGGTTGTGAAGTGGACACGTAATTTAGCCGCGTAGAACGTTGAACTAACCGCCCGCGTGAGTCTACGTATAATAATTTCAGCTAACGTGTCACTCTTGAAGGGTAACCCGATGTGTACGGTTTTCTTTTCCGCTTGATACAACTGGCCCCTTTCACTTTGCTGTTGCATAGTTCTGTTAGCCTGTCAAGACCCACGGTTCAAGTGGGTACTTGATTGCAGTGTGACATTGAATTGATTGACCTGATTAACCACCCGTTCCCCGTTTACCCCCTTTAATGACTCCCCTGTAAAATTCATGATATATGTGATGTATTTAGCCTGATGATGAATCACTGAAAATGAGCTTGTTCGCTGCACAGTATTTTTCATGACTACGCTGGGGATTTCTGCTCGATAACAAAACTTGCTCAGTAAATGACCGAAAGCAGACAATCAATTTCACTGTCATCAGAATGTACCTGGGTTCTCTGCTAAGGGTTATCTTAGATGAACTAGTTTAAGAGAAACACTCGAAACTGCTATGATTCTCGAAGCTCTATCCGAAAACGTGCAAATCTCTCGTCAATATTTAGTACTCTTCAAGTTCAACTGAGATTCTTCCTTACACGTTGAATGTCCATGATCCATCAAAATAGATAGGATTTTGTTATTACAGCTTCTGAACTAAGTTGGAGGGGCAATGAAATGCAAATATGCTCTGACCTCGCTGAAGATGGAGGGCGTAGACATTGCAGAGTGTGAGACGTGTTCTGTGTACATGACGGTCTAACTATGCCAAAGTGATGGGAGGTTTCGAACAATTTTAGCGGTCAACCATTTACTTCTTATATTCAAGTGTGAATTGGGGGATGTTTTGTTGGCCTATATGTACGATGTTTGCCCAGTTGCGCCGTAATGCATTATACTGGCTTACAGAGTCGAAAACGCCAGCAATACAAAAAAGAGTACTTATAAGAAACAGAACTATTCCTCCAACCGCAAGAGAATGATAAGTGATAATCAAATCCAAACCCGTCCACTTTTGAGTCATTAACCGCCCGTTGTGTAAGTGCAATGACAGTTGTGCACACTACACTGTCCACACATGCACACACGAAATCCGAACACGGTACTCACGCATATGAACCGGGTATACATACACGCGACGCTCAGACTAGTATTGACACGTGTCGTTCGACAGTGCGCTATCAAATACGTTGGACAGTCTGTCATCATCGAGCTCGCAGGTCCGTCAGAGTGCGACGGATTACACTCCCAAACACAGTGAGTGAGGAGATTTGACGAAACATAAAAAAGCACGCGGTACAGCGAGTGCACACAAACACACAGTACCGATTGAGCGATCCAACGAATCAATCATCAGTGCGTGTATGAGGAGGCGGTTACGACTAATCACCCCATTTGCGCACTTAGCAAAAAAACTCAATCAGAAAAACACAGACAAGCCAAAAGATGGAACAGACCAGGTATGTATACATGACAATTGCACGATCGAGCAGATATACCGGGTACAGCGAACAGGAAAGCGATTGAAAAAACGTAGGTGATAACGGAAGCGATTGCGACGCCGAACGGAAATAAAATGAAACGTAAAACAACACTCAAAACGAGAGTAGGTGCAAGTAAACACACAGGCAGCACAAACAATCAACAGTTGGTTTTTGTGGATTTCAGAAACGGATATGGACAAACCGGGAAACTATTGTTCAAAACTGAGTCCTAACGAGCACAGATTAAAAATGTCCAAAGATGCCACTGAAATTTGACTGTAATTGAAGTATGATAGGAGTAAAAGAAACCGGAGTGAAAACCGTAACAAAGTCGAGTGGATATGGCCAAAATAAGTACAACTAATCACGCCTCAAAGCCAAGATGCCGAAGTGTACTCAGGCGACTAGTAACTTGGAACGTAACAGTTCAAGACGATTTCGTGAAAAATGCGAATTATTGGGAAATTGATGATTGATAGAAAATGTTCGGGCAAAGCTCGTACCACAGAAAGACTAAACTCCTGGGGAATGGGTTTGGGGGACCAGTTCGCTGTGCGACCGCAGTTGTTGCATCGATGAGTCGAGTGAATAAGGTCGTGATCGAGTCGGGGTAGAATCGGATTCAGCATTAATTGACTGATTGGGATCCGAAGCCTGGAAAGTGGAGGAACATAAGGAAATTTAGTACTGTCCTGAAGCATACCATCCGTTAAGAACCGAAAGGAACATTTAAAACAACGGAACGGTTGTGCAGGGGAATTTAAATCCCACAAATAGCTTAGTTAAATCAATTGAGATGAAAAACGCTCGAATCGGAAGAGCCTATAGAACAGTTAGTTGTTTTTCAAGAGGCCCTTTTGAGTCAACTTTCAGCAAACGGACCGTAATTAATACATAGACACACTCAACCGGGTTTATGACAATTTTATGCGGCAAGTAAACCAATATTTTAGTGAGCTTTAGAGGGAGCAGACAAATTTAAAGCGACTCAGACATCCGCTGCCTGTCCTCAACGTTCGAATGGCTGGTGTACACAATGTAAGACCTCTATCAAGTACTTGATAAGTGACATTTCGATGACCCTTCGGGACGTAACACACTATATACTTGACCGTGCTAGCCTTAACAGAACCTGTCAGACGGTCGGCAAAGTCTACTGACAACGAAGTTTAGTCTACCCATACAACTGTGACCGTTGTGCTGAGAACTACATCCTTACCACATGAATCAGCAACAAAAGCTGTTGAGTTACCCGAAATGTACAAAGATGGTTGTGTCAACTCTAAAAATCAGAGTTACCCTCTCTGAACTGAAACAGACGTCTATATTCAACGAGTCTCATGTCGGTACGGCAGTGCCTCTTCCAGAGTGTGAAGGTAACAATTCACAATTTGGGGGTTTGCAGGATTCAGCTGGCTTGAAAAGAGCGATAAATATAGATACTATGGACTGAGGTCAACAAACACCACTTTTGCAGAAGCGTTATAACCAAATTCTTTAGCGATTTTTTCCGATTTTATTCACTTTTGTTACAACTACAGACATGAACATACGATAGCAGACGTGTTTTTCTATCGACCAGTTAAACGTCTTTCTGAAGGTTCTACTATTTTTTTTAAATAAATCTAGACGATCGGAATGGCTGATCTGGATTATCAAAAACAAACCCAACATTTGACATAGTTGAGCTCATGATGGGTGGAAAAACCGGACGGATCACAACTTCGTTCAAATAGGTGAAGGGTCATACAATACGCTAAGACTCAGAGATCATGCTTGACTTACGACTCGAGTCAACGTGAACAAAAACACGTATGTAAACAAACTGGTCATTGTAGTCCTCATAATAAATCGATCGGTATTTGATTAGTTACTTAGCCCGATTCCAGACATACACTTACAGTTTTCAATAGACAAGACGATTTTCATCTGGATCAGAATAGGCATTAACACAATGTACTACGTCCTGCGGTTATGAGTATGAGATATGAGAATAAAAACTACCCAATCCGACGAACAGACTCTACCAAATGTCTGGACGTGGATGAGGAAAACTTTCGGACGTCAATTTTAAGCTTCAAGAGCAAAAAATAGTCCGGCTTAAAACTGCACAAAGATTATATCTTTCTATTATTATTAGCAGGAAAAAGGTCAACCCAAATAATGCTAATCGGCGTATACAAGAACAGCGGGAAGTTACAAAGCATACGACAATCCATCGACTACATGCCACAGATGAGGTTTAATAATATTAGCTTGATGTTGAGACTACTTCTTACAGATCGTACAACGTCCGGATTGAAGGAGAAAAAAATGTCTACTCTTGGAAAAAAAGAACGTTGTACATTTGACTACATTGTGGATACGAAGGCCGGAAATCAAACCAGCAAAGAAGGTCTGTGGAAAAGTTGCTTATGTGAAACGGAGTGTATTAGCTAGTCAGTTAACGTATGTAAAATAGGACTTAGTGTAACGGTGTCACGATCCCAAGGGCGCGGTTATAAACCAATTCACCAATCCATGCTTAGTGATCGATCATCCAAGTTGTCAGCAGAGTGAAATTGAGATGTTGTGCTCTAAACCATGGTGGACGATTAGTAATTCTCCACACAATATACGGTGGTAGCTACGTTGCTTCGAATTTATCCGGCTTCCAAGTGTGGTCTTAGAATGTTACTAATTGGTTTGACACGACGTGGTTTGGGCAGTCGACAATTCTACATTCCGACAGTGAGACATCAGCGGGGATGGGCTGCAAGCAAATAACTCAGTGGTACCCAATTCAGTTGATAGCTATGAAGGCAAATGATATGACACACAAACAGCCCAACAGAAGATGAAAGAAATCGTAAAACCATAGCAAACGGGCACGTTACATTAGCGAACGTCAAGAGTAAAATGAGCCACTACGCTTACAGCTAAATCGATCTGTAACTTTCCCGGTGATTCCATGTCGCCAATAGAAGATGCCGGAGATGCAGCTTTCAATAAGTTGTCCTCACCAGGTTTGTAAGTGGTGCTTGAAACATTTTCCGAGACATTGGGGCATGTGCCGCTAGATGGATTGTGAACGGGAGAGGGCGGTTTGTAGTTCGTTGAGGGTACTTGATGTTCTGATGCTTTCGCAGGCAGTAGAAATCGGAAACGCGGATCTAATCGGAATTTTGTAGCAACGTCAAGTGAGACTTTGGTTCGGTTAATTGCACCAGTCGGAACCAATTTTACGTCTGACGCTTCATCAGAAAGGTCGGCATATTTGGCTACTCGAGAAAAGTTTGAAAGACCTGACAAGAAGGAGCTCCATTTAGATGGATCCACAGGATCAAATGCTCCAGTTTTAGGTGCAGTGGTGCCAAATGTTGAGGAACAGTCGCGGTCGCGTTTTTTGATAGGAACAATGGGAGATGGTACGCAATCTGTGAGAGGGCCAGCTTATAAAGATGAAAGAAAAGACAGATAAGTAAGAGAACGATATAGCCACATAAATAATGTTTAAAAAACCCTCTTCCCTGTGTTACTCTTGAACAGCCTCAGAACATGGTAGAATCTAGACGAAGTGAATTACAACAATTAGCAAGTTCGAAAATTTCCAAAACGGAATGCATTATTGGCTAGTGATCCGACATCGTTATTCCCATATCTTTTCCCCTGATAGAGTTCAAAATGACGGAACACAAAGAAGCGGAAGAGACGTGTTTTCGTATGCGAACGTCAAGTCAGTAGAGAGCCGTCATGATACCGGTCGAAGAAGGCTTGGGCAACAAAGTGGAATATGACGCAGACATTCCAGCCAACGAGGCTACTGTCATGATAATGCATCAATGACAGAGACAGTTGCTTGCCTCGTTACCCTCCGAAATTCGCCGTCTGATGACACTGTTGTTTCAGATGATGGTCCAATCGAATACAATCAGCTGCGCGCAAACAATCATTGGCAACACCATATAAGCAGAAAATATCTCTATCCCTAATAAGTAAGGGTTCTCGTACACGTACGATAGAAAGGCTAGAATTAATGTAAAGGACATCCGTCCTTCCGTAAAATACCGCAAGCAGTCATCACGCAGACATACAAACGCTAATGAGGCCTCATGAAAGCATTTGCTGATCCATCCATGTAAGCATATCAATAAACACGACTACCAAGGTGAAAAACATGTTAACGTCCAATATACCATCGGAAGGACAGAAGCACTCACTGTTTAGGTAATCAACAATTAGGAAGGTATAGCCGCCATTCAGGAGAGGGACATTACTGTAAAATGTACACCTACCACTGAATACAGAGTATTAGCAACAGTATAGATAAAAGGCAAGATGACGATGGAATGGAGGATCCGAATAACACAGGGCATCATATATGAATAACGTAGGTACCTACTCATCTCGATGACTGTGCAGGGTACGCGTTGGTAGGAGGTGCGTGCAAATATCGTAAACATGAATCACATTCTCCTAAAAAGTCTGGAAAAAGAGACCCAAATAAATCAACACAGTTGAAACAGGCTTACAGGCGGCTGTTGTACACTTAAATTCACGGTATACAAACCCTACTCGTCAGTTGAAGTATTAACTGTTGAACCAACTCTAATTAGAGACATCCGGTCTGAATATGGTAATCTGGAGACATCCTGAGAAGTTGAGATCTGTTCCCGCAATCATGAGCAAGTGAAAAAGTCAAGTCACGAATAGATGATTGACTCTTTGAAAGTCCCGATCAAAAAACGCAAGCCATGGAAAACCATAGCTCGTGCAACAGTTTGTAAGAAAACAACCTTCAGAAGATATATCCACCGCTGCCCAGGAATCCATATCTTTAAACGTGCCGTAGTGTGGCTTTAAGACATTAGGAGTGAGAGCGGAAAGTGGCTGGCTGAAGCATCCAAGAAGCAGAAGTTAATCCTTGAACACATTTTTAGACGCTACCTGCCGCTTTCAACTGCGTCGATGATACGTCTACGTGTTTCCAGAGTGATGTGAGTGTATTTGCGTCCGCCAGCTATTTATACCAAATAAATTATAAAAAAAGTGCTTTCACACTGGTTCACAATACAGTTCGAAGACTTCAACGATCACAAAATCCACTCCACTGGACGTGAAGACTTCAAAAACCCCTGACCACTCACAATCCTTTATTGGTCAAGAGAATCAATAAGGACTGCAGTTTGACAGATTACTAGGAACAGGGTGGGGTGACCTGTGCTCAAATTTGACCACCAACCTTGTTCTGATCAGGCAAAGCCGTCGACGCCCCCGAACAACCTATACCATTTCCTCGGCCCAAGTAATCAGTGCGAAGTGCGCCAATTCAGATTGTTTATCCTTTTGGATTAGTAGGGCTAATCACGTTCTTGCTGTCGTGTACGAGATTTTGACGTGAAAATTCTAGTACACCAAAGTGAATTGCCTTAGAACGTAACGGAAAAATCTTATGCCTTAGAAGGAAACAGATGTAAAAAGGTATAATACTGCAAAATCAGTAACAGGGCGAAATGATATCCATACAAACACCTCATGAACTGCGATCGCATTCTGTCGGTTTCTTTATTCAATCAACCACGCCACCATCGGTCTAAAAATGAAGTTTCAGAGCGAACGAACCCAAATGGGCTGTTTCATAAACTGTAAGAGATGGACCGGTAACAATGGCACAATAACTACCTGAACTGATTTGCTACCGAAAATTTTAAGAACGAAATTAGGTGATGAAACCAAACAAACCAGTGAGACAGTGTTGAAAACCTCCGCTGATTTGCAGTTTAAAATTTCGAGAATCTCGTAGCGCTCAACTGATCATATTACTCTACTAGCTTTGGTCACACAAGTTTAGCCCAATTGTCCTACGGTATGGCAAGAAACTTATCCCCGTGAAGTTAACCAACAGGGATATCAAGAGCCGTTCTTTAAGGAATTAATCAGTTCTAACAAAACCTAGAAAAATATGTAAATGAATGATGGTGACTGAACTTAAAACAGCTCTCTCAAACACTGTTGACGGAAATCTTACTGCTGTGACAAGCGAGTCATCCCACCAGACTGGTTAGCGCCAAGGTTTTACTCAGTGTGGGAAGTTATGGCTGAGACATCGACCATCTTACCGTTCTACCGTGGGACTACTTTAAATGACGATTACTGAGAGTTTTGTTCTACAAATGATTTGTGCCAACCCAAGTAAAGAGGCTTAAGAACTTCAGGATACTATGGCTTATTTCAGGAAATTGAAACGGCCCTCTCCAAGATCTTGCAATGCGTACTGCGGAGACAGAACAATGGTTTGAGCCTCAGCGTTAATACTGAATGACTCGTCAGCCAAAGGAAACCCTTTTCTCAAATCCACATGGTTTTCCCTTTGATTACTTCGTCTACACCAACACCTTTAGCCACCACTCCTTGTATCTATCATTTCGGAAGACTGAATCCACATCCTGTATTCCGGTTTAAAGCAGAGTTTTCTAACCCTGTGGTCACATGACCCCTTCATCGTAATATAGTGATGGATGACCAAATAGGAAGCGCGAGTATTCCAAATCTCAGTGGAATGCAACGACGCGGCGGTAAGATAGGTTTAAAGACCCACAGTGATCGGATTGCGGACAACACGGTCGACCAGAAACATCCGGCCTCAGCGATGGAGAATTTCGAAGACGATGGAACGGACCATTTACCAACACTAATCACAGGAATACGAACCAAAGCCTTTATGGGCAAAGGATCAATGGTGTACACCTGGAACCTTGGTGCAATTGCGGCAAGTTCCTTAAAGGAGGAGTGAATGTGACGAAAGAATAAATCGGAGGCGAGATTACTCCAACAATCGATGAAATACTTCAAAATGGCGGGAAGGTGTGTTCAAAAGCCCACAACGGATACAATGTGGACAGCACGATCGACTGGAGGAGCAATCGCCCAACGAAATCGGACCAACGGACGAGGATTGGCGAGCAAAAAACCCACAACAGGCATCAACCACACATAAATCAAGAAGAAGTGTATACGATGTGTGATTGCAAACCGCCGCTGTGTAGTGGACTGGAATTCCGATTCATAAACGCGAGCGCACGTGTGGCGTGGGAAGGTGTGAGTTGGACAAAAGAAATAGCGTTTTGTTGAACGATTTTCCGCTACAATATATATTTACAGGGTCTGCTGAACATTGGGTTCGTTCAATATGCCGGTATTTAACGACTCAAGCACGATCATATATTTCGATGTCTAACTGTATTAGAAGGTCGTACAGCAGCACCAGATACATGGAAGTGTTCATCACTCCATCTGTGCAAGAGTGTGTTGTGCATAGGGAATGGATCAAATGCCGCCATGCATTACGTTGCGTCCATTGTGCTTGACTTGCACTGACAAGTGGGAAGAGCATAGCTTTAGTTGGAAAAAAGGTTTCGAAACAAAAAAAGAGATCACTTCAATCAGTCGTACGTCTTTCAAATTTTCTGTTTTGAAGTCACATTACGGCACCAAGTTCAGGGCACACAATAACAAGTGGGGAAAAATTTACGCTGTGGAGTTGAGTCTGACATCTACTGGTTGTGTAAGCAACCTGGTTGTAATCCGAATACTTTCTTCGTGTAATCAGCCTGTAGAGCAGTTGCTATTACTTCTGTTGCGATTGGTCTAAGAGATCTTTTTCGAGGCCTTCAGGGAACAGATTCTATATTCACGAGAAGAATTTTAGATCTGCCTACAGCCGATGGAATGAATTTCATCGTCTGAAGATGGTTCTGCTTGAATTCGCCACATGCGACGAATTGGCCCGGGTTTAGTGTGTATAGCTACAAGAAGTGATTTGTCACAAACTGAGATTCACAATAAAAATTGAATGGTGAAGACAGTATCAATGCATACATCCCAGCTACATTGCTGTATGTAGTTGGCAGAAGATACGGAAAGCTAAGGACACAAGCCAGAGTCAGTGGTGAGAACACTGTGACGTATGTTATCGTGATCGTCCATAGCTGTTAGCAGACGGTGATAACCTCTGTAGTTGTGTTTTTTTTCTGCAAATTCAGGAAGACACATCATTGGCCACAATGTTCACAAGCCTAAACCAAACAAGGAAGCATTATACTTTCTGATGCTTGAACCTTCCGACGGATTGAAATTTTCCAAAATGACCGATAGTGGTAGTTACATTCTAATACTGAGAAATATGTTCTTCAAATATTTATTCATTTGAAACTTGAGTCCTGTGTTGAGTAAACACAAGATTGCTTGAGTGCAATCGGAGGATAGTATTAAGACCACCGCATAACGTGAAATATGTGTAACATCCACAAGCAAAAAGTGACATTTTTGGTTGTCAAATAAATATGCTATCTGACTAATGAATAGTTTGGCAGATCGAATGGTTCTGATGAAACCTAATTGTAAAAAATCAGGATTTCTGCTAGATTCGAACCAGTGTCAGAAACAGCATGCCAAATCACAGTAAGCGCTCAGTTGGTAGAGCGCTTGTCACGTTTTGGCATGATGTTTCTGTCGCTGGTTCGAATCCAACAGAATCCCTGATTTTCTACAATTTGGTCTCATCTAAACTATATGCTGGACTGGTTGATCCAACTCAGATAGTGTGATAACCGGTAATGTTGTTAGTTCAGAGACAGTCCAGACATCTGGATCGAAATAATGTATAATGAGAACAAACTTAGAATGGAGATGAATACTCAAGTATAATCAGGATACTTACCGGGTGTAGTGCTGGGACTATTCATAGCGATCACCGGAGCAGAATTCACACGAGCACCGTTGTCTGATACAGAGTACGGTATAGCTGAACGTTGCGAACGAATCTGAGCACGAATTTCTTCGGCTATGGCCTTCAGGAAATAAGCGATATAAAATGGAGTATTGGATAATAATGGGAAAATAAATCAGGGTGAAGTTAATAATCTTGCATAAATTGTCGGCTGAGCGATATTAAACGACTGCCATCAGAATGAATTAAAAAGGGAAAATCTACAATGACAACAAACCAAACAGTGACCATCTCTGCGAACCTTATTGATTTGCTCTTCCAACGTGCTATTGGGGTTATTCACAGGTGCATTCGCCGGCTGTGAGCGGTCAACGGTTGATACCAAATTCGTTCCGCTCTTTGATTCAACGTCGGGTGATGTTAAACCGGAAGGATTGGGGGACGGAGGGTCGATGTCGTCCATGCTACGGTTAGCCTGTTAGAGAAAGCGGTAGGCAGACAATGTATGAAGTCAATAACGCAAAAACCTTAGCGTGATATGAAAGCTACTCGAAGTTTCAGTGTGGTTTAATTCAAGATAAAGGGGAGGAAAAATAACCAAGGATCTGATTTTTCAAATTAGCCTGGAGATTCACTCTACTTAAAATAGCCAATGGTGTTGACGTTAGCAAAATGTATGATGAGTCGTGGTGGAAACACATGAAAGAAGCTCACTTTGTTCAGATGACTGTGGATAAGCGCGTCAATGTACGTAGCCGGATTGAGTGATGTAGGAACGGCTTCATGTTTTCCTTTTAAGAAGCCAAGTTTGCCTAGGGACGATGCCTGCTGAAAATGCGCAGAAGCGGAAGTAGGCGGTTGTGATAGGCCATGTGACAATGCAATCGTGACTGGTGATGTTGTAGAGGTTGCCGTAACGGTCGATTCGGAATACACGGGACCTGGGAATGTGGCACGACGGTTTATTTGTGACTCAGTGTAGCCACGACGTCTAAATCGCGGATCCACCGATGACAGCATGCAATTAGACGTATCCGACTCATCCAGGCTGAAATCATTGCGACCAGAATGTTTAGACCAGGCCGACGGTGTGGCGCGGTTGTGCTGATTGTCAACGTCAGGCTCTGGGGATTCGCAAGAGAAACAGACTGGGCCCGGAAGGTTGCGTGAACGTTTCTAGGAGGGGGAAATGATCACAACATGAAAATTGGAGTAATGTTAGATTGCGTATACCCACAAAAATTGTGATTACATTTAACTCACAGTTTTCATAGTAGTATCAACGATGCAGTCTGCCAGTATGTCATCAGAATGGAAAAATCCCGTATGAAAATAAACGCCACGATCTCGTAACGCATAGTGAGGTATTGTTCTAATTTGGGACGAGTTGAAAACAGTAACCTTGTGGTCATTGTATGATGTGATTTCGAGAGATCAGAGTTCAAATGTCAAGAGCAGGTTCGACAGCACGTTACAGGTCTCCTGGCTGAAGCCTAAATAATGATGTTCATCTATGATTTCATCAAAAGTGACCGAAAACCGAAGACAATGGCGCTTATTTTTCGAAAGTGGGTTCCCTCGTTGCTCTTTCTTTTACAAGCCAAGGCTTCGAGGTCAATTACAGACGACGCAGATAAACGAAATTAAATGCGTGAAACAGAATGAGAGTCTACAACTTCTGACAGTAAACTGAAAGTAAGCGGTGACGGTACTTCCACACGCGGCTGATCTGCACTTTAGACCAGTAATAACAGTAGGCTGATAACACCTTTTGTCACTGAAAAAAGGTAGCCTTGATGACAACGATGATAAACTGAAACGTAGGAAACGAAGGAAAGTGTCTGTTTCAGCAACCTTTGAGAGAATTATAGCAGCTGGCACCATAATTCCTGGAAGTTATGGATTGTCCAAGAGACAAGACACTCAACGGCCGAAGTTGTTAGACGTAATTGGAAGGAAACCGGCAATTCAATGACTGAGAGATTAGCTTGACATTGATGAGAGGATAAAAACGTTCAGCGTAGCATGGAAGTGTGTACCTTCGCTTGAGGTCACATCACTGAATAAGATGACTGAGTTTCTCAGTCGGCATATCGAAAGCCGTCGCATCAATGTAAGTAAACAAGCAGATGAACTGAACTAACTATGCGATATCGCTGGAAACAACTAGCAATTTCAGTTGCCACGTGGGTTATGGGATCAAAAAGGACGGAATAGCAACAGTCACTATTAGGCTCGCTATTTTAGGACAAAAGTTGAAAACGATTCATCACAAAATAAACTGTTCTTTACAGGTAGCTAGGCAAATAATATTGTCTGTAGAGTAAACGAATTGAGAAGCTTTAGCGAATTAATGATACAGTCCATCAGAATATCAATTTTAACCGTAAAGCCTAAATCACCTAAAGGTATCGCCATGTCTCGCAAAAACGATGATACGATACAACGAAAAGTCTATCAAAAGTCAACCTGAACAGAGCAGTATACAAACTTTAATCGTTCCACTTCACTACTGTAGGAGGGAAATACAATTTGGAATCACATACAGACAGCTGTGAGAGTCTGTGCGAATGATACTATGGATCACGGAAGACAATTCCTACTTAATAAATTGGGCGAAAACAGTTGCCCGGAGCAATTTATTCTTAAGTGTACACTAATAAACGAAGATCCGTTCATATTTCGTTGTCCTTCAAAAGCGATAACTCTATAAAAAAAGCCAACAGACTGAGCGTGACAAGTATTAAAATATACTTCACAAATGAATTAAGAATTGGGTTCACTTCCACACCTGTTTCGTACGCCCAACTGACAGACAAATTGTTTGCTCATGCTGCCTCTTTCTGTGTACACTATTCTGTTGAGTTCTGTGGTACAAGCTACAGAAGTCGCACAACACGATGATTACCTGGATGCATATGGGGACATCATTCGATGTGGCTAACCTGACGATCGACAAAGGCTCGACCGTCAACATTCACTACGTACATAACTGAATTAAAGCATCCGACCGACCCAGCCGTTTCGTTTAACCCGGTCGACTGGGTCCGTAGTAAACTATCGAAGTGGGTCAAATGGTTGCGTCTCGGCAGTCGCAAAAGCTACCACAATCTAACTGTTTTCAGAAAAGTCTGGTTAACACATCGAATCCCTCACGACCATACATTTACACCGAACATAGATCTATTGGTGGCACAAACTGTGTACAATTTATGCGAGCAATTTTATGCTACTAGACTTCGTGAATCGAAGCAGACCAAAGCTAATAACTGCTCTCTTTTGTTCCAACGGAGTATTGTCTACCACACCAGATGAACACATATAAATGCGTTGCATTTACCCTGATGATCAAATATGAAAAATGGTCAGTTGCTAAATTTTTCTTCTCACAAGTAAAACAAAGCCAACGTTACGGTTGGTTGAGTTTGGGTGAAATGTGAAGCCAGAGTCAAACGACAGCCGCAAGGATAACACTAATCATTAACTTGGGACATACAGTGGTCCTCCACACAGATACCACTGACGGAACCATCAATACACAAGACAATAGCAGGAAGTATACGCTGCGACTGTATAAAAATACATCGTTAGGACAATTTGTCTCGTGCGCCTCTCTTTGAATATTATACAACTGATGCTGTATCTAACACACTGATCCTTAGAGATTCACGCTGCTGTTCGTGATACATAAACGCAGTTTCTCTGCGTTCTGTCTTGTCGTTGACAGACAGGGGCATCTTCATCTCTCTTCGTCCGGAAATCTGTCAAACAAGAGGCAGGAACCTCACTGGGCAAATAAAATGAGGTCAAGACGTCATATATCGTTAGGTTTGAAACGCAACAGATTGGTAGGCATAAAGTTGTTTGTGTAAGAAGAGAGAGATGATGAGATCGACAACGTGTGACGATCCGGACAGCCTTCAGAATGATCACATCAGTTGTCTCGTGTAGATTTCACTTCGGCTTCTGAAACTGTATAGTGATAAATGCTGTGGATTCTCACTATACCTTACGTTGGCGATTATATAGCATACAACAACTTCAGAATAACTTGGAACCTTTTCACTTCATAAGTGGCCTCGAATGACGTACAGAGATATCGATAAGGCAAAGAATGATCAGCTGCATAGTACAGATCAAGCCATACACGTCATCGCAAAGGATCACACTAACAGAGTGTAAACAAAAACCGGTCGATCGATGAGGAAAGTGATGACGATAGAACAGAAGGAACTTAACTGTCTGCAGTGCTTTCCGGAATTAAACGTTACAAATCTGAATTGTTACCAGAAATTGATTAATGTTAGTACGTACTACACTCTGTCGAGCACGCTAAGACTATGGTGCAAGAAACGCTTGCTGTTTTTCGTTCAAACTCATCAACTGATATCGGATCCAGTTAGAAACACATCTGTACTCTTTTAGTATTTTGGTTTCAACTAATAACCATATAGGCGAATGTGCTCAGCAAGCGCTGTAATCGAATAACTGTTGGATCCAGTATTCTTTAAAAATCAATCGGACTAAAATGGTCCCAAACTATAAGAAGTCACTGATAATTCGACCCTCATACTTCACATTTGGAGATCATTTTGAACTGTTAATAACTGCACAGTCACGGACCACAAATATCATAGGAGACCTCTTTCAACACACGGATAGTAATGCAAGAAAGGGAAATCCCGATCGCCAGAAAATGCAAACTCTTCGTGCTACTTAAACGTGGTGAGTAGCACGAATTAGAGCTAACAAATTATGGTCCGTGACGTTTACGACGGAAGACAATTACCATCCGAGACGGGGAGAGTTGTACAGAAAATGCAGGTAGTGTTGATAAGGCCGCGTAAAAACTACAAAGCATTACAAACTAACGTTGAAGTCGTACTGCACAATTACTTCACATGACAGGGTGTTATGATGAATTTCGCACTGGGCACAACAATGTGGGATACATAACCAAGATGTCGAAATAATTCCACGCGATCACAGAAAGAGGGTCCAAATGTACAGACGATCAATAATACAAAGACTTTTGGGTCAGGGTCGAAATATGAAGCAAATGAGTATTTACCAGGTGACTCTTTCGAGATGGCAAACACTGAACAAATTGCTCCGAAAGGTTTTAGAGAAGTCCTCATCCGAGTGGATAAGTATGATCTACTGCTCCTGACTTGCTAGTTATTGTTACATAACTAGCTGCTAATATGTAACCGTCCCAAACCAAGCTGACAGATTATACAAACGGTGATAAGCGGCAGTCTTGCCTGATTAATAAACAGCTCAACAATCAGGAATTATGCGCCTGTCAGTCTTGGACGGGCGAACTAGGGTTTCATTAACAAAATATCACCTACTGGCAACATCGTTGTTTACCCGTTTCACTGCAAAAAAAAACTTCACGATGATGGTCAAATGGAAACAAAGTGAGCTACTTTTTCTATCATGGCTAACAAAGCAGAATATGACAATAACGCAGAGTCCGTAATTCCCGAGACTTGTGGCAAGAAGCATCTGGGTGACACCGGTTCTGAAATGATGACAAACATAACTTTTAAAAAAAATATTCGGTTAATCTAAACAATTCGTTCCGAAAGAGTTTACCACCAGTAGTTTTATCACTGTGGTCGAAATACAACTAGGATACAAGATACCTAACTATATCCGGACCTGAGTGAGCCAATCTGAATAACAGTGGCGCTAAGACGAATAACAAGGTGAACATAGGCGGCATCAAACACATCATAACAGATATAGACTACATTACGAGCTATCACACGTTTATCGACTATGAACACAGTTCGCCCTGATCAGGGAGTGCGGTGAAATATAAACTTCACGGATGGTCCCTCGTGTCAGTTAGCCACTAGACAACCTCGCTGTTTGGACGACAAAAGGAAGCTTATCTGAAATGTTCAAACACTGAATCAATTTCAAACAACAAATCACAACCAGAGTTCGCAGCCTTTCACCCAGGCAGAATAATCGTCATTCTAAACGTCAGCTGCTTTGCGAAATCTTCGCAAAGGACCAGGCCAGATATTTCCATTTATTACGCATTTCCTGAGGTTCCGTGTACACTTAATGGAACACAAAACATTGTGTGACGCACGGTGACACAAATGTTCAATGTTGAGTTGTTGCAAGCAATGCTATCGCGAAAGATTTCAAGGATTACGAAGTCCGAATCTGGCAGTGATGAAAAACTTATTCATTTTCTTTCTGAAACACTCTTATCACTGAATGTCACGATAAAATGCGGTAAATGTGTTCATCGGTGTAGTCGTGAACAATTGCAATTTTCTGGTTCCGCACCGGTCCAACGAGAGTCTTATTTCACAGAGTCGGAAGCATCTACAAATTACCTCAATTGGATGGAGGAAAACAGTTAGATACATAAAATATGTTCGGGAAAACTTGTGCATGTCCGTAATGAGAAGAGAGTGTGAGAACTATAGAGAAAGGAAAGACAACTCTTCAATCATCATCCCAAGACGATCACATAACCAATAGTTTTAATCGTAACCTGGCCTCAGCATTAGAAGTATCTTATCCAAACTGCACATCAAATACCCTGTTGGGCAGTCGGGAGCTGAAACTCTGTCGCAGCAATGTGTATCCACTCGGTCGATCAATCTGTCTCCCGCTTAATATACCCATTCGACTACAGTTGCAATAGTGCACACAGGACCAGAACGAATCGGTGTTTGTGTCAACAAGTCACCGAGCGCAAGCTGAAGTGAATGACAACGATATCGCCAAATAATGAACTAGTGACAAGAGCGAAATTCGACCCCATCGATGGGAACGTCCATCCTGACGAGCGGTCGTATAGCTGAATTGGTCGAATCTATAAACATATTGTTACTTAATTGCGACCGGTAACTGTCAGTGCCGACTGAACACCATTGGCGCGTACAAAAACCGTTAATGTTACCAATCATCTCGCCAGTGAATCCCTGATCTGATCAAGGTAACAAAAGACGGAATCTCTATAATTAATTTTTATACTTGTAATTATGTACATGCTACATAAAGGTTGCTGACTTCAGTGATGACCGGAGATAGTAAGTACGAAATATAACATCTCACCATACACATATTCAGTGTTCTGATGAAATGGACAAAGGAAACTCAATGTTTCTTAAAACAGAAGCAAAACAGCACGGACCGCGTGTGAAAAAAGTTTGGAAATTTTTTTGGTATGCAACCTGGGAAGTACAAGGACATGGAAAAAGAGCTTTAACAGTTTTTTTTGACTGGCTCCCAAATGGTTGATTGTATTGAAAAAGAACTACGGTCCGTGCTAACGTAACCATAGAAACAAACACAAACAGATCAATTCAAAAATACAAATGAACAGACGAGACAAGGAAACTATACTGTAATTCTGAAAGATTAGTATCGATGGACATTCAACACTGGGTTAGGGGCTATATTAGCCGGAAAGTTACGTTCTGTCGTACCAATGAGTGCGGGAAATTGTAATCACAAAAAGAAGCACAAACGTTAGTTACGCTGACCTATTCTTCATCTCATCATCTCTGATGAGGCATTCACAAGGACAGTGAAAGCATGTCACGTGTGAAGTAGCGAACACGTTCAATCGTCAATTAAAAGCAAAGTATACAATACGCGTGTACATGCAGTTTTGCTCTAGAGATAAGAAACCTGACCCGTTCATGTGAAAATGCACAAAAGCGTTCGGATTTGACCACTATTGTCATCGCCAAACAGCCTGAATCAAATGGGTTGATTTTGTGACGAATAGAGCAGTCCAGTGTGTGTATTCAAGACATGTATAGGTTCCTGTCAGATAACCGAGGTATGGAAAATGCATGAATTTCGCCGATTGGGTCATGTGTTTTGTATTCCAATGGAGTGTCTACCGAACGGCACATCGTCCGGTGTGGCTGCCGACAGTTAGAAGAAGCAAACATTACAGTAATCCTACCAATGACCTCGATTTGTTGAAATCCTTCAGCCACACCATACTGCAAAACTGTCTATTCTTCATAATCAATTATCAGCTGGTTGACCACATCATAGATGTTTGCTTGGGTTGCTTTCAAACGAGTGAAACCTGTTTGTACTGTTCATTTTATACTCTGTCGTTTCACGCGACTGTGGTCAACAAACTCAGAGTAAGGATATGGAAATGCGTAGCCATCTACCAGACCTCAGCGTTATCATTTCAAGATACTGAGCCATGAATACCAGTAAGCAAACAGTATGAACAAATGGTATCCTTAATACACGTTGCAGAAGACAACCAATAAACGCGCAAATGCGTAAGATAGGCTTGAAATTCCATTCACATCAAACGATGGCGATTATGTCAGCAGAGGTCCGTTATATTGCGTAACAGAGCGACTCGGAAGATTATCACTTCTTTTACATACCACACTGAACACATATTCAACAATCCAGTCTCCCAGAAGATCGGTGGACTTGCCGATCCGTACGACATTGCATCATTTCCCTCCTTATGAAGGCTATCCAAGGTGGCTGAGACAGAATATTACAACTTGCCCATAAGGTTGTGTTATTCTCAATCCAGTTATCAATAATTTGATAATCACGACGCCCAAAATGTTGGAGTACATTCGTACTAAATTTGGTGCGAATATCTTACAACTGGATAATAGTCGTTTCTGGTGGTTGAAAGCAGTATTGTTCGTTACAGTTACCTATACACATGTGTCTGCGGAAGTGACCAAAATTATCACGTGAACAATAGCTCACGAGGTTATAATGCTGAGTCATTCACTGGATTCCGTTGTGATACACACTTTCATCGACGTGGCATTCTAACTAAACGAAGTGAGGCAACGATAGAAGCGAATACGAACGTTACATGACAAGCTAATGACACAGTTCTAGTTTGAAAAGCGAGAAAGTGGTCGTCACGGACATTGCAGATTTGTAAACAATCGTAAGAAAATGGAAAGCACGAAAACTGAGGACCAGAAAAACCACATGATTCAACAACAAAAGGCAATGGACTGAAATGAACAATAATCGGCTCGAAGTAGTTTCAATTTATACTGATACGTGGATAAAGACCCCATTTATTGAAATGAAACACTACTTACAGTTAAGATATAGTTTTCTATTCAGATAGATCGATATTCAAGTCTAGTGGTCTGTTTCGAAAGGGGAAGACTGAAAAGTCTACCTGAATGCAAGAACCACAATCAACTGTGTGTGGCGTTTAACTCGTAGTAGCCGAATCTTCTACTACTTACCAGTGAAAAAACATCGTTCAGTAAGTTTGATTTCAACTTGACTAAAGCGTCCTAGTTGTTAGGTTAACAATTGGAGTTATCACCACAGTTAATGTGTATCCTTTTGACGCGATCGAGCAACCTGGTCAATGATCACAAACGAAGGTGCCTCAGTGTATGGACATGATAATTCGACCATGCATAACGACTAACGCCTGGTAAATTAAACTGTCATTAGGGGTGAGCCTGGACCGGAGTTCAAATTCCTACAGTGACAACAACACACGCCACTGACAAGCTCTAACAAACAAGAAACTCAGGTTCAGAGCATCAATCCTTTCAAAGACCAGTATAATTCTTGGATCAAGCAACAGATACGCAGAAACAGTAACTGAGCTTGGACAATACAAAAGAATTTCAAGTATGATCATATTGTTAATAACTGAGAAAACTGAGGAGCAGCGCTGTTCAGGGGGATGATGTATTTAAATTTACTAAGAATGCTGCAGTGTTGTCTAGTGGTACTGTCTACGTCTGGAGAAAGTATTGAAGGAAATGCCAGTAGACTGTGATCCGCAACATGTCTATGATTTCAATGACCTAATTGACTTGCTCTAATGTTTCATATATAAAACACATGTACCCTATGTGATTGTAAAAGCCTGATGAGAATGACTGAAAACAGCTGTTAGCATAAGTGACTTCTTATAGATGCACACCTGACTAACGACATAGTTTAGGATAATGAACAGTTCATTCGCACATATGATACACTAACTGGAAACCGGATAAGATCAAGAGGCAGTGAAAGCAACTGAGTGAAGAGCATTACAATGTTGATGGAGTAGCTGTTCGACTGGTACACACGAACAGACTCAGTCAAAAACTAAGGAGAGGAACAGTATACTGTACTATAAACAAAGACGACACCGTTTACAAATCGTCCTGAAAATCACGTCCGATTTGTGTGGTCGCAAACGCACAAGCATATGCACCTCCACTAATAAAGAGATGAGTCATACTAAGTGTGAACGTACGATTAGTGTCGGACAGGAAGATGTTCAGAGACCACTGTCCTCAGTTGAGCAACGAAACGCCAGGCTAAGGCACGAACATCCCGGAACAACATGGCTGTCTTATGATGGAGAATTCACAAAAAAGGCCCCATTAATGAGTAGCCCTGTTGGTGAGTGAGTGTGTATCCGTGTTTCAAGTGACTGCATCCACGAAACGCGACTTCGAAGACACAAAACACAATGATTCATTAATTGGGCTTTAAATATCTCGCAGGAGTATTTCATAAAACAACCGCCTGCACATATTACGGTTCGTATGACGGTGTCACGTGATAACCCCCACAATGTAACGGATGCGTACTGAGGTCAACGACTTGCAGAATGACGTTGCGACCAGATGACCGGAACAATGCTCGAAAAAGGACGGCTGTTTGACAGGCAACCGACTGACGTAAGCATAGAAGAGCAGACAAAATGGTGTAAGTGAAAATGTGACAGATAGATTACAGGAAGCAAAATTTAAAGTGCCACTGCAACCGAATAGTAACTGGGATGAGGAAGCAAGTTTAACGTCCCAGCAGCACATGATCAGAGAATGTATGGGCGCTCATTAACTAACCATGAGAATCAATAAACAATGTATGCTTCTGGTGGAAAAAGTGAATAGCCTCTTAATTAAACAAGACGTGCATAATCTTGTTACTACTGTAAGTATAAACTGAATTGTAGTTGCCATCTATTTGTATGTTCTCGAAAACCTTTTGGTTACTCATCGAAAGTGGATTCACCAATTCTCAGAGGAAATCGCCGCAGAATGATCAACCGAACAACTAACAAAACAACAGCATTGTTGATCCACAATCGCTTCCGAGCTCCTGGCGTGATTTCGTAGCTCAGCTGGTGGAGCGCCTGCCGAGTTTGGGCATGGTGTTTCTGTCGCTGGTTCGAATGCAGCCGAAGCCCTAACTTTTCACAAATGGGTCTCATCTAAAAAACCACAATCGTTTTTCCATTTTCTAGGGAAACGAAGCCAGACGATCAGCTTCCCATCGACCACGTTATTGGACCAATAAATGAGCCAAATCTCCTGCCTCTGCAATATACCACAGTGACATGGATTTGGTCACATGCTTCGCAAAGTAAATTAGAAACAGCATATGCACAGATACCAGGGAAGAGCAAAGTAATATGACTTACCGATAAAGACACCTCTTCTGTAGGTTCAGATGATCGAGGACGCAATGGTACTGAGTGGAAATCACCGTGGTTGCCGGTGAGCTCAATGCTCTGGTTTTGCAAGTCCGATCGTTCTTGTTGTTGTCGTTGTCTCAGAAGGTGATGTTGTCGTGCCTGATGGAGGGCGCCGACGAACTGAGAAGCCTCGCTACTGGTTCGAGTGCGCACTGAATCGGATCGCTCGCGACTTGTATAGACTTCGATTTCCTCACAGTAACGTTTGTGTGCGTTGGAGATAAACGAAGCTATTTGTGCGGCGGAGGAATCAGTGGCAGAAGGTGGGTTGGCGGCCAAATCAGTCAGATTTGATGACGAATGTGAGCGCCAAGTTGAGGAATTGTTCGACTGTCGTGAAGAGGATTTATCCACATTAATAGTGTCCGTCTAAAAGACGTAAAACATAAGTCATGGAGAATAATCCAAGATTATTTTCTCGACTTATCGCACACTGTTATGTGATATACCCAAGGTCACATGTAGGTGAGATAATGCCAAACCGTCTGAACCGTCATAGCGACTAGGGTTCGAACACATGAACGTGCAATTAGCAGTCGGATTCGCAGACAGTGCGGTACGTCGAGTTTAAGTGACGATGGGAATCGGATTAATAAATAAATATTTCAGAGCCGGAACAGATGGTAACCAGAGGGTAAGTGGTAATAATCAGGTGCTTGATTAGGACAAAAAACATACATTGATTATTTGTATACGTGCTAAGAGCAGTCTCGGATATCGCATTGAACAATGAAGTACTACTCAATGTTGTGTTTCGTTAAAATTGATCAACAATCCATTGTATATCGAATAACAGACCATTCGAACAGTGGCATACAAATAATAATCTCAGGGTTGCCAATGAACAAGTGAAACACATAAGTCCGGGGTGAAAGTATTTCATTTAAATATACAGGTAAGCAAAAAACTTTTCCAGAAATAAATTGGAATGGCTAAGTAAGGAATGTTTTTTGTACAATGTATCTCTTTCCAGTGCACTTCGCTGCATTCTATCAGGTAAAAACTGCAATCTGTGAGTTTACATAGCAAAGTTCAATGAACGTTGTGAAGTCAATGATAAAATCAATAACCACATACATATATACATATATATTAGTATGCATCAGTTACCAGGATAATCTGGTACTACGCATGCAGAGGGTTGGCTTCCATCTGTTAATTACAACCGCCTCCGCAAACCCCAGAAGCCTTCGATTTTGTGTTGCGTAATGTACCCAAAAGGTTTCCTCCAGCTTCAGCTGAGGTCGACATCTTAATAGCTATAGGGCGTTCGAACTCCTACCTTCGTTTACCTCACAAAGGTGATAACTTTGCCAGGCTGTTGGAAGCCTGTCTCATGACAGGTCATGCTGCCCACCATCACTGCTGAAAACATCGCTACCGCTCAAAGCCAAATCTTACACCATTTGTGAATCCTCGTGCGAGGGCCGATGCAATTAAGTGAACAGAACAGAACAGCAATTATGCAATAGGATCGACGAGCATATTCCAGTTTGGATTGGTAGAACGATCATGGATACCACATTGTATCAGTCAGATCAGAATGTATGTAAAAACGGTTTCCTCCTTACCTGTTTAAACATAGGCAAACAAAACAGTTCGCTAGTGCTAACGTGTCGTAATCAACACCATGTCAAAAACACCGCAAAACAACAAAAACTGGTGACAAAAGAAGTGATCAGTTAAGGGCTTTGGAAAGTAAGATGTTTAACGATAACAAAAAAAGAAGAAACGGCTTTCATTTTTATTTCACATGGTTGATTGTTCCATTTTAAAAAGGTAAATAATAGAGCTATCAGATAGCCATTAAAAGGAAAACATAGCATTGCACAATGATATTAGTTTGTGGTCATATTCTTCAGACTGATTAGTCGACGGCATCAAGCTATTTTCAGACCTCAGTAGAGGCTCAGTTTGGTATTAACACTATCGTACTTCTAAGCAAAAGTGTGGACTTTCTATCGTTTTGTTTTTCATAGAAATACACAGAAAACGGGAAGTAGCGAAATGATAGGTGTCGGGTAGGGGTACCCCCAGGAAGCAACAGAAAATCCCCTTTTGCCGGATTTTTTTTTACCCGGGATGGTATCAGTTCAAAAGCAATGAGCATCAGCTATTTCACCTCCAAAACAGGGCAGCGATGTACCACTTGCCAGAAATCATAACTTTGTCATTTTTCAGCAGCGACAAGTTTCCTTTCTGACACGATGAGAAGCACAGAAGTGTTAATTGTATTTATCCTCAGAAAACTATCTAACGTGTTCATGATACGAACTAACCGATTTCGTTGTGATTTATCTCTAAACATTGGAACATGCTAACCTGAAGTACCTTTGGAGCCAGCGTGCCATCCATCACCCGTTAAATGCAGAATATGCAATACGACTATGCGGCCGATAATACTCAACGATTGCGAAGTTTGGTTGTTCTGCGTCAATGATGTCTGAAGAACACAGTTCATGGAATCTCTGTTGCTGACTATTGCTGATAGCAGAGTAATGCCCACGTGTGTGGCAAAAACAGTACCACATGAGTACACAGATGCGCATTGCAAAGTGATAGCGTTTTTCAAGTAAAATAGAATTATTACGTCCGTTGAAGTGACTCGAATACGTCTTATGTGCTTCTAATCATTGTCTATCACATTGTGTCTTGATAACGGTCCTTGGATGTGACTGAAGAAGACAAGACGGTAGACAATCTGTGAGTTTGCATAAGGAAATAAAGAAAGTGACGTCATGTTTCGCTCCCGTTAATCTTATCTGCTTGTTCAAAGGATGTTTACTGTTGTGCGTTAGAGACAATGAGAGGTAGAGTTACAAACCGAAGTTCATGGCAGTTGTTATGCTCGTTGTTGTGGTAATTACCTGAGTTACTTATTCAGACCTACTTTGAGAAAGAAAATAGCGAAAACCCCAACAAAGTCACATGGAATGTCAAAACCCCATGTAGTGAAAAATAAACAAAATGCTTCTCATCTTTCATGCTTCACCGGTTCCCTCAGTTATTGCCTATTTAATCCTTCAGTTAGCTGCGTCCGTCACAACGACACTGGACCTTGACGTGATGTGACGGCTTGCACATCTTGATGACTTTTTGGGTTGAACTGAAGGGTGTGGCCAACACACCAATAGTCACTCATACCAGACAAGCCATTAGGCAGAGGTCTGATAAACCAGTCTCCTGGTCCTCCAGGCTGGGGGTTGGAAGAAGGTCGGCAGCTTCTTCCAAAAAATGTAGTAGTTCTGGTAAACTCCCATCCGCCCGCTGTCTCGCGGCACAGGCTTTTGAACCAAAAGCTTTGGTTGAAAACCATAACCGTTCTCCTATCTGCCTGTCTCGTTCACAAAGGGATTGGTCACTGGAGATCCACTTCGTTTCCCAGGCTGAGGCCCTCGCGACTCACAGAGTCGCTGGATGGAGACGTTAGATGAGATGGCGGATAACCGAGCTCAGTGGCGTGTCAATGTTGTCGTTGTTTGGCAGAGTTGTCTGTGAAGTGAGTGTATTTAATGACGCGGGGCAGTGAATGCCGTAAGGAAGCTGTCTTGTTGACGACGCTTTACTTTCACTTACAGTTCAGTGGGTCGTTTGCAAGGTGTAGACGCCTTGATGTTGTATGTTTGAATACAGACGCAGATATTTTTAGTAATTAGGTCCCTTCCTGTCTCCTTCCCTTTTCTTTCTTCTCCCTACACAAGATTTGCTTTTTTCTTCCCGGTTTTGTGACAATTAAGCATAAGTGTAAACCACTGATATATTACTGTCTATGATGATGGTGATGATCAGTCAGTTGTGTGTGTTGTTTCACTGGGCTGGTTCCTAATTTGCACAATGAATATATGACAACAAGTGCAGCATTCAAGCATAGTTCAGCCATGTGGTAATTCTAGTGAGTACACGAATTACGATAGCCATAAATATTCAAAATACACTTGGGCATGCTCCTACTGCATTATTGTGGTCAGTTTGATATGCTTAAAACGCATGATAAAAACAGTCACCATACATTGAGACTAGGATAATCCGAAATATTCTTGACAAGTAGTAACATTTGGTTGTCTACTACAAAGATGTATTGCTATATATGACATATTAAGGAAAGTAACTGTGCACACAGTACATTAACACTGCCCTGAGACTTAATGAATCGCATAGGGGACACACAAGAGAAAAACATTGTTGGCCCGTAAGATAGCCAAAACTATTCGCACCATACAGTACGGAGGTTCGCCAGTCGGTCAACATTTAAACATGACAGATCCAATTCACAGATTGTGTTGGTTCAGATACACATTAGAACTCATCGTTTCCCAGGTTCTATTCTGTTTAATTGTGTTTGATGAGTTTGACAACAACAGTCTGGTGATTGTTGTACAGACAGAATAAAAAAAGGTTGAATAAACAACCCTGGTTGGTGATACTGTCAAGCATGACCAACAATCGTAGTCAATAACGATCATGTTTCAAGTTTCGGTACACCAAATTCATTATTAGCCGGTTTGTTTTTCAAATTTTTATCACTCTTTACGTGTGTCATCAGCACTATGAAGAACTGGCTTCGAAACGAAAATAAACCAACAAAACGGAAAAAATACATGCGTAAAACTACCGATAGTTGTTCGCCCACTGCGCTGGACAGTTTACCTGGACTATCACACTGGTCATAGGTTTGCAATCTCTAGATTAACCCATCCAATTGTTTACAAGTTGAACATCACCCACAACTGATCACAGCTGTCGCATTCCTATAAACATTCCAGTTGACCCCTTCCGAACAGCAGAAGCACCAGACTCGAGTTTCGCCCCCAGTGGAGCTCGTCAGTAGTGCATGTCGGTGCCACTGCCAGGACTAGAACTCCGGTCACGCTTTCATGAGGCAACCGTGTTTACTACTGAGTCACTGACCTCATATTAGACACGACCGAATTATCACATGTGAACGCTCAACCAGTTTTGCTTGTGCGTAATGAACATCAACTATGTTGACATTTTGCATTCGTTTATGAAGAGGAGTCAATATGAATGCCTATCCTTTTATGTATACAATGAACTTCTACCCCGACGTTTTTTGATAACTATCTGGCAAATACTCCGTTTAACAAAATGATATGAACATTTCATGTTATTGATGTGTTCACCAATTCCAGAAAACCATCATTTTATGGTTGATGTTTAAAATCTCTCCCATACACGGTCAGTTAGTCGATTCACCAATGCTTGTGTGCAACCCCAATGGGTGTACTGTTCATCAGTTGCTCTCAGGTTTGTTGTCGAAGAACTTCGTACATTTCGTCAGATCCTTAAAACATTTAATATGCTGTGATGGAATTCCGCACAAGCAATTTAATGATTTTAATATTCCCCATCATGTTAGAATGCGCGAAAATTTTGCGACCGAAAAATTACTTCACACAAATCATGTCCTTTGATCGGATCTATCTAAACGTACCCCTACATCATCTACTGCATTTCGGTCGGAATATTTATTGGAACGCATAAGATCGTTTGATATTTCTTAGTTAGCTAAACTTTTAGGTAAAATCAACTCTCCAATCCTTGGATTACAAAAAAAACTGAATCAACAGTTCTTTACAATTCAATTAGCTGATTGTCTTTCATTAACTAAAAAGATAGGTGGAAAGCTGAGAATTTTGCATTTCGAGGTGCACAAGACGTATTACTGGGCGGACCTAACAAGAATTAGCTGACAGATTTTACCACAATGTATTATAAAAGAACTAAGTGATAGTGTGGGCCAAACTAAAGTACACTAGCATCAAATCAAACAGAATTCAAACGAACTCACTCGGGGAGAACTAGGAGACAGGGGCGAGTAGGTATAGCGCGTAGGACTGACTGACAGCACGTTGTCACCACCATCCGCAATCAGAGATGACCGAGAGGCAGGTGGATGACCCGCTAAGGGAGGCGCAGAGGCTGCTGCAGCCGCAGCGGCTGCGGCGGCCGCGGCAACTGCAGCTTGAGCTTGGAGTGCGAACCATGCAGCACGTTCTGCAGACAGATTTGGTCCGGAACCATTCTCGACAAAGCCTGATAAAACAAACAAAAAGGCGCAAGTGAGTCAAAAAAATAGCTGCATTAAAATACTGTTCATAATGGATGATCCTTAAACTAATCAAATGTCCTTACCGTTAGCTTTGACTAACAAACTGAACACAAGAGGATGAAGTCAGAATTTCATTTCGGTCACTAGTCAACCTGTAATTCAAAGTTCCAAACAATTGACTATATAAGACGGTGAACACACGATACTCGAGAAACCTGGGATTCTGACCAGCAGTCGAGGGCTAAGTCACGATAAATTGAACTTCGTACACAGTTAATTGCAGCTTCCAGGCCCAGCATTCACTTTTCAATCAGCTACGGATCAGAGTTCATCACCAATATAAACCCTTATCATGACTGGAATATGAATCCTGGCTCACGTTCTTTTTTGTGATGAATGGAAGAGAAGTAGAACCATTTGAAGTCCAGCGAACATCGGCGCAATAGTGATCGAATGTATAAGGGTTGCGATTTAAAAATCACAAACTATTCGCATACGAAATTAGATTAGGGACTTACTACGTCACGTGATAGCGAATATCATATGGTATAAATACCAGAAACAACTGGTGAACTAAAGATTTCCTCCGGCGATCAGTTGGTTAAAAGAGAAGGTTAGGTGATTGGTGATGACAATAGTGAACGTTGCAGTAGACCTACTGATTAGCATAATCTCAAAGGAAATGTCAGATTCACGTTTCGCCTATTCGAGCTCTTAAACAGTGCATACAGTTGATCAGGAAATGATTAAATGTAATTGCACCTCCGAAGGGGGTGTGTTAAACATTTACCAGCACAGCTCACGGATATCGTAACAATATCGAAGTAGTTTGTCAACTGATTGTTTAGACGGAATGTTTTGTGTTTTCATCTTCCAAAAAAGCATTCGCAAGATTCACCGGTTGGAAGTGTGGTTGAAAATGTTATTACTTCAGTCATGTCCTCTGGCTTACCCTACAAGATGCCAACGACACAATGTGGTCACATTCATCAGTTGTAAACTGGGAAGAAAATCCCAGAACTCCATAACTTACCGGCCAACTGTGTTCACAAATAAAACATTTCCAAGTCTAAAAAGAAAACAGCCTCTGATATTCATGGGGCGATCTGCTACTCAAACAGAAGGACCATTGAAGAATACGTAACCTATATCTATGCAGTTTCCCATTTTCATAAATACTACGACATGATAAAACACTTACAAAGACAGGTTCTATACACTAAACGTAATTTAGATCAATTCAACATGCAAGATGGTTTACCAAACACAAGACACTTGAAACATATGAGGGCTACTTAACACACGTGATACTGCGAAACATTAGTTTGCACAGTTCCTCAGCATCCGAAAAATCATCACATTTCAGTAGGGGCATTCAATATCGGGGCAATTCTTTGCAACGACCAAAGTCATACACGTTGCAAAATATAGTCCGCACCATGTATCTTCTGGTTTCACTGCTTATACCCAGTTACACCAGACAAGGGGTGCACGAGTTATACTAGCCAAAGATATTGCACCCAGTCATGACAACTAGCAGAAAGTACACACCCGTACCCTACGAGCATTCAGGAGAATATAAAGTGTACATGAGTCATCATGAGACAAATGTGAACTAACAATCCAGAACAGAATGAGCAAGCAAATTAGTATATCTTAAAGAGGACTATTGACAAACTAGCATGCGATGGCGTTCAAAATTTATCCAGTTCGAAAAGGTAGCGTTATGTTATTCTTTATAGACTGTAGAGGCCGTTTGATGAATATATATGAAACTTCACTCACAACAGGTCACAACTCTCTTGCTCCAACGCTCCTCAGCCAGTTCCTCTAGAGAAAAACACTACACCCGAACTTCACTCTTGTAACACCTCGTCGACCGTGCCGTATGCGAGATTGGAACTCTGATCACGCTTTCATGAGGTATTCGTGTTCGCCACTGAGTTCGCATCAGGCATGACTTGGTTTATCATATGCATACACCATATTTGCTTCAGTACTACTCAGCGTCTGAACGCCTTGAGAGGAGAAACGGTAGGCATCCGGTCAACTGCAGTCAGTAACTCCACGACTAGCACTTTTCTTCAAGTTGGAATGGCAGGAATTGTGAAATGTTTACTGGCAAATAGTACGGGAATTTTGGTCAGTATCAATGGAGCATTACTAACGACTGACCACAGCTCACGTGAAGGATTGACCAATCTGAGCATTACTCACGAGCACATATGCCTAGGAGTTTGCATATGATAATTCAGTTGTGTTTATAATGAGATCAATGGTGCAGTGACTGACAAGGTTACGGGATTCTGGATAAAGGCATCGGGACCAAAAAGTGCCATCAACTGGGTAACTAAGAAATCCACATCGATACTTCGGTAATAACAGAACTGCTTAAATACGAAACAAACAAAGGGTCCTTCAAATGTGTTTGAGTGAAACAAGTAAAATTTTGAAGCTAAAGTTCAGATTGAAGCGTTGCACACCCTTATGAAAACCAGAGAGAAAAAATGTAATTATACTCGCTAATCGAATGAATAGAAGGTAAAACGCCAATCCTCTCGAATTAGCACATTCAACATCCTCTGAAGCAAACAGAAACAGGTGTTTTATGGACATGCAATCGAGTGATTTTTGGTAGAGCAGAAAGTCAACCTGGACGGCCACGATGAATCAGGGAAGCACTGATATGACCCTTAAAAACAATGAGCAGCAATCCCGTGTCAACTTTCAAAAACCAGCACGAATGAATTGGTAAGTTTTGATTGTGAGCAAAACAAATTCATACGTCACTACATCAAGAGTTATTCCGTATCTACCTATCGCGTCGCATGAAAACGTTAACCAAATCTTCCCGTAGCATAACGCTTCAATGCACACTACCCATATCACAAGAAAGTGAATCCTCACTCAGATAATACATGTGTAAAGCTGGTTAGAACTTGAGTCGTCACCTAACCCCGAACAACAATCTTTGGAGCACATCAGTCTAACGCGAATATAAAAATTCAATGATCTACGGCTTTATATTGAAGTTCAACAATATCTTAAAGCGATAACTGGATGGACCAAATCCAATAATCATAGAGGAAATTGTTAAGAATAAGTCAAAACGTTGCAGTGAGGTCCTGAAAAGGGGGAGAGGGAGTCCAAGTCCTATTGGTTTCTTACTGAACAATGTACACCGAGTTAGTTTTACGGTTTATCACAGTTATTAATGCGACTGTGTTCATTCACGTATTACTAATGAAGGCTTCCCTATCAAAATTAGCATATTCCAATGTGTGCCGAGTTTCGATAGTTAGGTTTATAAAATGCGCACCCTGGATCCGAGGTCAACAGATCGGCCACATAATTTGATGTAGGATGTAAATGATTCGGTACGTTAATTGGGCTCGAATCAAATCATAAATAATTAATAGGCGAGTCAGCTGTCTTACTTTAAATACGTATACGGGTTATTTATGATAAATTATACAATCTCCATTTACGGCTTCGTAGATTTTATCAGAGTATTCACTATCAATTACGTTCATTGTGCACCAGCCATGAAAATGAGCACGAGGTATTCAGCGCTATCCACAATGTGGTTACCTGTTGTTTGGCAATTCACAAGATGAAAACATGCTCATGTATACCATTCCGGACAAAGATATTCATATGACCTGTTCTCGAAATACACCTGAGAAAACGGCAAATTAATGAAACGCATTTTTGACTAGCACTTCGTTCCTCTGATGTGTGACCTAGACGTATTGAAGGGTTGTGAATTAGTAAAAATGTTGACTCGATATGACTTAGGGGAACACATTTGTGTTGCGCCAAATGAAGTAATTCCAAGTACAACAGACAAACAAAATTGTCTAACCATATGAGAAATTGTAACAGATGGGTTATCTAGAGAACGAATTGTCCTAGGATGAAATGACCGAAACGAGTTGTGAAGGAGCCGTTCAATTTATCCTATGAACGTGATCCCATCCTTCCAGTCGCTGTTCGCGTTACCAATTCACAAAGGATACAGCCAATTTGAGATTGTAACTGAAAGTGATTTCAAACAGATACTGACAAGCGAGTGAAAAATCTAGACCGGGGACGCGGAAGAAATTGACATATGGGCAATCGCGTCAAATCTGTTGATTAATTCATAAAAACAGCTTTTGTCACTACTGGTCAGAAAAGTACCTCAGTTGGTTAACAAACCAAGTGTTCTTACTTACTACCTAAATGACGGATCGTTATCATCCGCGGTTCTTGAGGTGATGGGTTAGATTTGCCAGAGGAGTAAGTAGCTATCAATCCGTACAAAACACCATGGAGTCCAAATAAGTGAATATGTTACAATGAGAACCACTCGTTATGCCCCGCCCGTACTCGATTCGGAATACGACGTGACGTGTCACCGAAGCTATGACAACGACATCAACCCAACCAGTGGCTGGCAAGACGTTTCAGGAACAATACCATACTAAAAAGTGGCCGTGTAAATACACTTACCGACCAATAACTAGGCGTTTAACGCAGACTAACGTAGTTGTACGGAGAATATTGAACCAAGAAGTCAGCTTAATAGACGTGTGTCGCACTGAGGAGTATTCAACTTAGTTGTATGTGCGATGACCATAGCTGCCTGAAAGCAAAGAAGCCCAATTCGAGCAACTTATTCGGTTGAACTGTTCGCACTACTCCCCAATGGCAGTCCAGTTACATTTAGTAAAGCAACAATCTTTGGCAAATGAGAACAAACAAAATAAAACATTTCAACCGGGAAAAGAACGACGATGGACTATAACGAAAGCACAACACTAAGGAATGAATTACGCGGTCAGGAATTTTCCTATTCCGCCTTGGGCTATCATGAGAAAGTGTAAAGTAGTAAACAAAATATTGTGACATACTCGAGTAGCACAGTCTCTTTAGCCTATAACATCACTGATGATATAGTGGTGAGAATAACAGTCATGTGCTGCCCTACTAACCTGTGTCATCTGTGGTACCGAACAGACGATCGGTTGTTGCTAAAACAGAAAGTGTGAAATACTTACGTTCTGTTTTGTTTTACGGTTCGGAAATGTGGTCTTGTAGTGTCTAACCATCGTTGTCTCCGCTAATTAGCCAACATCAAGTGGATTGGTCTTGTGAGCAACGAGTCCACGGGCTAGAGCGTAGTTCGGGACGTGAAGGTACGCGATCAGGTGGTCAACTAATCAGGTTGCGCAGTATGCGATGATTGGATCAACTAATCCGTATGGCAGCTGAACATTTATCGTACCCAGGCATTGTATACTGACACCACCAACAGTTAAGTAAAGCCACGTGGTGATCAAGCTACAACGTAGTCACCATATGTGGATGATCTGATTATTTCATCGGATGAAGTGAATAGGTGTCGCTTGGTTGGTTGGGATCCACGTGACCCCTCAAATCGCTGGATAGAGGTGCTATCCGATAGGGCAGTGTGCTGCAGTCAATGGTATACCTGCATTCCTGTCATTTCTAGTTCTTCTATCTGACCCTGTTTTATCAGTTCCGATTATCCACTAGCAAGCTTTCCATCTTCTAGATTATTCCATCTCACCGTTTTGAGGTGCGGCGGTACGAGCCACCTTAACTCCTGATCAGGCTCAAAACCATTATGATATTGATGATGATACGTAGTACAGCCTACCCTTTTACTGTATCTCCCAATCGTCACTTTAAAATCGACTATAATTAATGAAACTTAATGTAACCAATGTAATGATACAGTAGCTAATAGGAATTAAAGTCACAGGTAGGCAGCGACAGTTTTAACTGAACATCATCCGAATGTAACCGAGTTCTCGCACACAGATTAAGTTTCCAGTTAGTGTTTCTCGAAAGGAAGCACCAGATTGAAACTTCGCTAGCTATAAAGTCCATACGAATGTTAAAATTTCGACCTATAGCAACCAAATCACCGAATACATGTTAGTAACCAATATAATATTCAGCCATTCAATTTAATTTACTCCTGTGGGAGCAAATTAAGTGAGAATTCATGACAGTTTGGTTATCGATTGAAGTAAACAGGATGGTTATTGTATTTTCTTACAAAACGATCAAATAACCTGAGCAATACACAAAAACGAGGGTGGATAAATGTTTGGATAAGATGCCTTGTTTGCATGTATAGTTTCAACGATTGAATGGTTAGCACGAGTATGTCAACAAAATGTGGACTGCAGTTGAAAATTTCGGTTGTGACTACGGATGAGCTTCAGTAAGAGTGAAGTCCGTCGCCAGTAAGTCTATTTGGATGCGAAAGCTGCGACCACACATGCGTGGTGTCTAAGTCACAGAACTGAATCCCAGTGTGAATGAGTTGTTATAAGTACTGATGAGGTAACTATAAGGAGAACGACAGTAACAAGGTGGAACGACTCACCAGAATGCATGGCAGATGAAACAGTGATGGGTGTCGGTTCACGCGGAAGAGGATGATCACGAGATCCCATTGGTGATCTGACTGGTGGTATCGGGAGAGTGCTTGGATCGATCGAACGCGAGTGTGTAATTGCCGGGTTGGGCATGATGCGATGGTTATCTGAGTGTGTGTGAAATCGATCACAAAAAGCAGTTGAGATAGCAAGCCGGATTGAGAACACCACAGTTACCTTCAATACCACGTGGTAATTTGATATGAACGCCAAAACAGCGAATAGCATTGAATGACATTAAATGGACCTGTGGGACAATCTTGAAAAAATCATGTCACGTATGGAAAATAGTATGAAGGGCCATAAACACTGGAGGAGGAGCTCGATGCATATGGGCAAATCCACTGTTGTGAACGCGGGATGCGTTCGGGTTGGACTGAATGAACAGGTTAGCTTGTGATTCGTACAATTAACAGTCGTTAGGCCACTTCAACACTACGTTGTTCTCACGTTAATTTCCTTTACAGCACACGGTCCTCTTAGTCCCGCAAATCATTTCACCTGTCTCAGTGACACCACGTGGGCAACATTTGAGGATGTATCTACAGTGAGCGACGAAGAAACCGTTGCCAGTGAAAAAAGGATGAGTAGTGACTGTGTACAGCTCCTGAACCCAACATCCAAAACATTCCGTTCGATAACTTTAAGGAACTCCACATTTTAAGTCAACAGACGCCTTCTTTCCCGAGGAAACAATTTTGCCCGATCAGAATGAACTGAAATTCCCTGAAAAATCCAGAGGTGCTCTTCGCCTGCTCGAACTTTATTTCGCCATGCCCGCCAGTGGCTTAGTGACTCTAGTTACTATTTTTAGTTTTAGAGCGGAACGGAATAGTTTTCTCTATTCACTTTTTGGTTTGGTCTGATAGAAATTGGCAGAAACAGTCGCGTTATTTTCGTGCGGAGGAAAATTCGGATTTTGCCGAACGTACTTCTATCCTGTGGCCCTCACAGCGTATCTTTTCCGGGGTTTACAACAGTTGACAACTAAGCCTGTAAAATTTAACTAGCGCTGACTTCGCCGATTAGCTTGCGCAGAAAATGCAGAATTCCATCTATGGGTACTTCGAGAAAATCGTGATACGTGAATTCTTTGATCGAGTAGACGCTATTTATCAGAATGTGCTTCACAATATTATCCAACTCATGGATTGCAAACACTATCCGGTATTACATGTGTCAAAGTCGATTGTGTACATGCACTCAGAAGATTATCAATTATTCCGGCTAATTCTTTTGTCTGCCAATCATCTGCAGGACCGTTTTAGTCAAATATGCCGTACCACTTTTAGAGTAAATCTTATTTGGGACACGATAGCATATGGCCAGGATGAAAGCCACACAAGCAACACACGTTAACATTCCGTTTTTTGCAACAACAATTATTTTCTTGGAAAAACATCCACGATTTCGATAACAAAACCAACCACCAAACCATAGGAACAACTCACCTGGTCTCATCAGTGTATTTGCACCCACCACAACAGCGGTGGAACCATCAGTTCTCCGCAGTTGTTGAGCAGTCAAAAAGTCTCCCATCAAAATGGCCTTGCTTGTCACACTTGATACTGAATTGGCGGTGGAGGTTATAGGACTGGTCAGTCCGGTGTGACTGGGTGCACAGGTGCACACGCTGCCGGTTGGGGTGACTGAGAGATGAGCAGGCCGACTCCAGCGATCCGGAACTTTGGACAATATTTGAATAGGGTGTTGTGGTTTGTTGTCCGACTGAGTGATGGTAGCACCCATAAACGTCGGTAGCAGCTGAGGTGTGGGGCTCATGCATTCCATAGTGCGAGGCCCCACTGATCCGCCACCCGCAGTAACTGCGGCCGTCGCAGCCGCTGCTGCTGCTGCAGCTACGTACATAGCATTAGCCTGCAACAAGATAAAGTTGAAGATCGATTGACATGATCTGTCTATGATGAGGGATCGGGTTTCCAAAGGAGTAAGAGTAAACCACTAGTTATGAGGAAAGTAAGGTCAACTGATATAAAACTAACAGTGGTTCAGAAGCAGTCATAACAAAGGTTCTGGATAGCTTACCAATTCATCATCATTGTGGGCATTTACTGCAGCAAACTGAGCAGCTGCTGCATAGAGTTCGGCAGCAGGCGCTGAGGGGAACAGATGTGCAGTATTCACCTCAACAGAGTCGGCGGTGGACCCTGACGTTGCGGTGGCTGTCGCAATCGCGACTTTTTTCAACAGTTCTCGAGTTGGCCTGACGACGAACTCTGAATCAATCAACCGATTTGTTCCCGACCAGCTAACTTTTTGTTGTGATAAGTTAGCAATACCAGCAGCGTTAGTTAATCTCGCATCTGACGGACTTGTAATGATGTTGGTGGTGACTAGATGAGCAGTGGAGGATTGTAGTGGAATTGACTGTGAAGCAGTACACATTGTAAATGGTGTACAGCCGGATGGCAATAGCTCTGCAGATATACATCGTAAAATACAAATATGAATTACAAAATGAGCAAGGTACAACTATCAGTGTTCACTATATAGGTCAAGAATAATGTAACGATCAAAGTGAATATCAACAAAAAAAGTTGCAATAAGTTACATTTCACTTACGACAACTTCTGCTATCGTGTGATGTATTAAAGGAGCAGGGACTATTTTATATGCAAGAACGATACACAACAAAGACGGTTATTAATCAAAACAACACTATGAAGTTTTGAAATACGTGAAAACTGATTGACAGGTCATAAGCTGCAAACAGTTCGCCACGAACCGTTAACTGTTGGCTACATTTCGCTGCCGGTTTGCGAATCAGAATTAAGACTTCACTGGCGAACATAATTATCTGCTATTCGTATGGTATTCTCACATTTATACCTTGTCACCATCAAAATCGGCGGTAGGTTCAATCGCGGGGTCTAACAGTCCGTGCTCCACTTGGTAATGTGCTTCTTAACAACAAACAACCGGGCCTAAGATAGTAAAGTCTCACTGGGAAAGTTCGTCTATTATCACCTTAATTGCTGGCCACATGAACATCCCTCTGAATCAAATATTTGGTGAAATCATGAACAGAAGTAACGAGGATGACGTCCTAAGGCGTTTTAAGGCTACACGGTTCAACTAGGAGTTCTCATTCTTGTAGTCAGAGTAGTTTCGGATAGTTTAGACGGAGTTTAGAACCGACGAACATTATGAGCGTATAAAGGGGAAAATTCCGTGTTTCACTATAAACAGTCCGACAATCCGCATCAAATGGTGATGTAAGAACCAACAACTCGTTCGGATATCATCCGGTAATCCAATAATTATCTCCAAGGAAACTTCTATTCCATAATCCTTTTCATTCACAACGACTTCCATGCAATTGTGGAATATCAGTGGTCTTGAAAAAAGTGTGATTTCCTTACGGGTTAAAGGTTACTTGTTCATCACATTTGGAGAATTTTACTACGATATTTAAAAGTGGATATTGATAAATCATTTGAAACACCACAGTCCCCTTAACAATTTCATCAGCGCAGAAAGAAGACATGTCGCGATATATTAACATTTTGTTTACTCTCATCAGTCGCACGCATTCACACCAACACCACTACAACCTTGTGGGTTGCTTCAACCATTTTTGTGCGAGTTCTTATCAACATGGCTTCGCGAAAGGCCAGTAGCTTCGGGTTCTGTTGACGTAACAATATTCTGAATGATCTAAGTACGTCAACCTGGTGACCTGTTATCATCAGGTGTTTAGCCATCGATGATGCGAGATTTCGAGCAACAGGTTCACCGGTATGGGACTGTTGTGTCATTGGTTGTTTCAACCAGTTTGTGACGTGTTCCGCTACTCTCTGAGATAGTTGTCCATTTGTTCAGTAAGTGAACTAGTACACAATATGGGGGACAGAACAGTTAGACAACTGTGGTCGTGATTTTGAAGAACTGGCCTTTTCATGGTTTGAACTAAACGTAATTGGGGAGCCGCATACATGAGGGACGCGCCAGACTTTAATTTGTGTTCGATGTCATCGGCCAGGTGATCCCTTATAAATAGTAGAAATCAAAATATATCCTTCTTTTGGGCTGTTTGAACTGGCGCGTTGCACTTGTCGATCTTGCTGTGAGTCTCTATAATGTTTTCAAGATATCCATTTGCCAGTGACGTATCTCCTAGCATATCTTTTTCTGTCTACAGCTTATCAGAGGTATAAATCCGCCTGACCCTATGGGATAGGGCCTTGATTAAACCAAAATTGTATGTTATTGGAGCAAAATTGAAGAACTGAAGATACTGCCCGCCCCATGTTGCTTTACAATGAACCGACCACTGTAATGTCCCATTCCCGCACTTAGTGACGATTATACCTAAGAAAGCTAAACTGCCGTTTGATTCCCTTTTGTGAGACAAGGTTAGGTTTGAGTGAACAGATTTAAGAAGTGCTTCTTTTCGAAAGGGGCCGACTGGAAAATCAATGGAAATGCGAAAGCTGTGATCAATTGTGGATGATGTTTAATCTACATGAAAACCAAAATCACCTACTACTCATCAGATTTAAGGAGGTTGAAAAACGAATCAAAATGATCAACATAATTCTTTTTAAAATATCAACGTACCGTTTGTACAATAGGGTTTTGACAATATTATATGGGACTTTTCAGTCGATTTTCCCCAAGAAGACATAAGCTAATGTTGGACCTAACGGACTATCCATAGCCACTGTCTATTTGTCTATAGGGGAGTTCCCCAAAACTAAACCTAATCTTTTCTGTACACAGCAAAATGAGATCCTTGTGATATTCAAGTGGAATACATATATCACAGTTATGACTAGAAATAAAATCACGTAGAAATTCAGTTGTTTCACGAACAGGAATAAGTGATAAATCAGTGATGTCAGTCCTCTGGAACGATGATAATTTTCAGGGCGCAGGTCACCAGCAATCCGTATGTAATATTTATGTTTCACACCGATTTATTAGTTTTCTGCTCGTCGCGAATGCCTCGGAAATTCTCGTCCAGATTGCTCAGATTATCGCATATCGAGCTGGCTCAGATCATTCATCATTAACGGTAAGTTATGAGAGCATACATTTTGTCAGCCGAATGGCTCATTTATGAGACTGAACTGCGAGTATATGAACGGTGCACAGTATGGTTACTACCATAATGTCACCGCTACTGGAGGATATGGATACTGATGATGTATCAGTATCTACGAAGGTAAACACACAATGAACCTGCATGACAGACTTATTAAAAAATTCAAAGGATTCCCGAAAAGCCTGCATAATCCGCCTAACACTACTATGCTTATGCCAGAGGTGCCAACACTAGAAAGAATACCCACAGTACACAGTATTGATAAAAACGGATAGCAAACGAGATAAGTAAATAAAATACACTTATTCAGTCACAGGAAATACCCCTAAAGCCGAAGGTAGGCGAGGACTCGTCTACTGCGTCCGAAATGCTTACAAACAGCACGCACTACCAATTTCCTCTGTAGGAGAAACCTCATTCACCACCTTCTCGTGATCGGTTTGTTTTCTTCAGAGTGAAAAGCCAGAGGACGATACTGGGGTATATAACCGGGTAAGTGAGTCACCTGTCGTTCATCTAGAGGAGTTGGAAGACCCTGGTTGCAGGCACCTCTAGGTAAGACACATTGTAAGGATCGCCGGCGAAAATCAATGCACAAGATGCCCTAGGTACCTTGGATGGTGTCACATCCACCAAAGGCGTACGGATTAAGCCCGGTCAACAACATAAAGCAAACACAGCAAGACGCAAAAAAAACCTTGTAACCACCAACTCTCATGGTTGAATAGATTTACTCGGCCAGGTTCGCCACCGCCCTGGAGGACCTTCAGTCCATCGAGTTTTGACCGTCTTAACTCAGAACTGGATAAATTGCCTACGCCATAACGCAACATCGCATCAACCCTGTCGTGTACTTCACTTCTATCGTACATCTATTCAACTTTCACGCCCTTGGCTTTCTTCACGTCATCATATTAGCCTTTTCTTTCTAACATAGACTCACCTCGCTGGTTGCTGACATCACCCACTGCGATAGACAACTGCAACCTTGATTTCCAATCAACGCACATCCAGCCTGCACGATTGCTGAATCTTCGAACTCGCTTGGGCTAGCCCTTTCTCACGTTCAAACGCTTCCATAAACGGATCAGCAAGCTGCTTTGACTAGCATACTGGAGAGCCACCTATCGACATATATCATCCGATGGAAGTAGGCATCCCGGACTCTTGCACTGGATCGACGTTCAGGCCTATATCCGCTGATTCATAAAGTTTACGGAGACATTACAGCCTCAGCGTCAGTTGACATTTAGCAATAATGCACAGCCCACTTCAGCTGAAGTAGGTAACAATCAGCTCTGAAACCGTTGGGCTGGACGGTTTAGCTTAATACGCTACTGCAGCATACGCCCTCGTGAGCTATAGTTCAGACACATTCAAAAACTAGTTCTATCAGCACCTAATCAACCTTTTACATGGAACACGCGGTACGCAGACAGTGGCCTTGACTAGACATATGAATGCACATAATAGCACTCTAGACGATAAAAACCTAGTGAATACCCGCCGCGTTAATAATGATGAACTTCCATTTAAGCGCTGTGGAGAGTCCAACCTCCTGCACGCCGAACACCAAGAGGCCACCCGGTGACCATCGTCGCCCAATCAAACGAATGCTCAAGTAGGCCATGTTGTTATCACCTAACGTTGGCAAAACTATATCTACGACTAAGTTGATCAGGTGCACATGCCTGGACACCTATCACGGGATTGTTGCCGGGGTATTTGGCGGACCTCCGCAGCAGCTTCTGCAACGGACAGACGAAAAAACTGAATGAGTCGGGAGATGCCAAATTCGGTAGTCTTCGAGCCTACCAACTCAACATCGACAGACGCCGAAATTTGTTATAGACACGTTTGCTACGCAGTGTCGGTAGAATTTCGTGTGCCATCACCATTCGTTCGGTTGTAATCAATGGATTTCGGATCATTCATTTAGGCTGCCTTATGCTCGCTGGGGAACAGTTAGTTTGCAAATCAGTCAAATTGGAATTCACGAGGCAACTACGAGATGGCTGAGAGGCATGTTGGTCAGCAGGTCCAATGGTTACGAAATCAACCGCAAAGTCTGGAAAGTGACAAAGATTATTCGAGTTCATTCGATTAGCTGGTAGTAGAACTGTGAAAACGAGATAATTTGCAACGAAAACAGTGAGTTCATCTAAGAATAAATGAACTACTGAGTGGACGGTATCAAACAAAAGTTCAAATGGCCACCTGAATCGTTATTTTCGTTTCAGTCTTGTGTGTGTTTCTTGGTGAGTGGACGTTTCGCAACCAAAAGTTCTTGAGAGATAAGGCTTCTCAAACGCACCTGGCCCAGATGAACTATCTCTACTTCCTTTAAATATTGAGGCACATCCAAATTAGGGAAGTGGAAACTTTTTTACGGCATCTGTAATAAGGAATATCGTTCACTCTGAATGAGACCATTCTGCAATTATCCCCAGCTGTAAAGAAGATCCTCCTGTGTGTGACGATCACCGAAAGATAAAACACATTTCTGTCACATCGGAGGCTGGTGGCTGTGGTCCTTCTCAAGAATATTTCAAAATGTGACGAGTAGGTCCGGTTTTGATATATCCGCCACTGTGATGATTAGGAATTTTACACTCTACAAGTTGTTAAAACACAACCATACGCACATAGACCAATATTCGGTTCGTATATTCGAAGAACCTTGGAGTCAAATGACAGGACAGCATTCTGGGATTGTCTCCTGCAGAGAAACAAGCTTGAGAAGAATGTCAGATAGCAGCTAAACAGAGAGGTATACGACGGATTATCATCGTTCTCCAGTATCATATGTCCCCCCGTTTCTATACAACTTTGTTTTCGACGACATCATGGAAAACGTCTTGGTCAGGTGTCGATACAGTAACTCGGAACAACTCTTGATTGATCGAGTTGGAAAGTTACAGAATGGTGACAACACCACACTAACATGTAGAAACACACAAGCAGCATAACATACTATCGACGAAAAGGCAAAATCGGCCCACATTCTGCTCAGGCAGCAGTCGGGAATTTTGGTCACTCGTGATGCCAGCATAACGTCAGGTTATTATCAAAGAGCGGTGTGTACAATGTCCCGGATCACAATGTTTTGTAATTTAACCTGTTCGTGTGAATAGTAACAGCGAAATGTCTGTTTCTGATCACCGATATCTTTATAACATTGTGCGCGTGTACTAAGAACCCGGTGGAATTAACGATACGTTTTGTGGTGTGATTGGAACAGGCAAGTCAAGCACACAAACAAGTAGATCTAAACAGGGTTCGGTGACTAGCGACGTAATGCAAACGTCCTTCAATCGCCCACCGCACAATGCGACTTTCGCACGACCCGAATTAGACTGAAGATTGGTACATGACGTAATTTTGAAGGTTAGAATCTTCGAGGCTAAAGTCTCGTCCCAGAGAACTTTGACCTTTTCTTATCTAGAAACCCAAGGATGAACTCAACTATGGATCGAAACGTTATTGCAACTGAACTTCAAACGAAACTAGACAGAACATAGCAATACTCCTTTAATTCTGTAACATTATTTTCGTCCACACATTTGAGGCATTTGGGTGAATTACACCATAATAGATTTCACTGATCACTTAAGATGAAACCGAATGAACACTGACCAACGTAAAGTTGACTCACTGCATCACGGAGCATAACAGGTGAGTTGGTCTTTACATGATATGGAAGCCGGAGAAGTTACACGATCATATTATAAAGCTGACGTACAGTTTTGTGTCTGGCATTATGCAGTAGTTACATATAAAACCCATCCTTCAAGTTACGCACCGAAGTGGTTACATCCAACAACACCGAGCCCTGCATTTAATGTATAAGAGAGGACTGCTTTTCAAACATAACGTATATTAAAAATGTAGTTATTCACAACCAAGATTACAGCAGTAGAGAAACGCAAATCGATTCCAACGGAGTTCCGGAATAATAGCCGGCTTACAGACAGAAACACGCTTCAAACTAGTTCGTGAAATAGTTCGACAGTTCAGAGGCTTGTTTACAGCAGGATGACTTTCTCCACTTTCTTTCTGGTGGAAACTGGTTATTGCCGCTCCTTTCTCAATTCCCAAAAAGTGCGGTTCAATTAATATTTCTTCTCTGAAAAAGACGTTTTTATTTACAGCCTTATGTAAGGTGTTTCATTAGTCACAAAACATTCTCCGATATTTATTCATACTACTCGACCATACCATTTCAGCAGATAAAACATTAAATCGTTGTATCTGTCTGGAGGGTTGCCAAAGGAAAAGCTCTTAGTTCTCATTACACTGGTGTATGAGAATCAGGATCACAATTTTTGCCCTCAGAAATCGTTCAAAAAAGTTTGCAATAAAGAACAGATGATAAGTTTGAAGAAACACGGCTAAATAGAATGAAGAAGAAAAAAAACTGTAGTTATACAGCAAACTGTTGTGCACAGCTATCTAAGCGAAATGCGTAAATTTGAGGGACACTGACGGTGACAATCGAGCATATGTTCCGTACAGGATGGTCACTATCACTTTGAAAGAGCAATCCGAGCCTTCTTAAATTAGTTAGCTTGAAAGCAAGGCAAATACATAAACAGTAACGACTGCAAGCACTACTGAAAATTGACGGAGTTAATAATTACATCAGACTATATACACATAATCCGGCCTGCCATAAGCAGGATGTGCCGAACAGTATTACTACGGAGAAAGCATAGTGGCTCATGAAGGTGAGACATCAGGAAAACAGGCTGTGTCAAACGAACGATAATAGCAGCATTTCTCGTGCCACGAACATAATCACAAGATGAGTAACTCTCTCGAGAGAAGTGTGAGAAACGTCTGTGTGAAGACTATTCCATGAACACTACGGTTGGCAGCATCTTCGACAGTCTAGGAGAAAAGTGTAAAGTAGTAAGCAACAAACACACATCTTTGACATCTTCCGTCCTATGAGAGACGATACACACGGGAGAAAAGCAATGAGACCAATAATCAGGTCGATGAAGCAACGTTGTGTTTTCATGTGCAACACATCAAGCGGCTGCAAAGTATCGGACAGGTGGGCTGGCAAGGCGATCGAACGTTCACCTGACAATGTGCTATCATCATATCCCAATTAAAAGAGTGAAACCAATGCAAGCATATACATCACTGGTTGGAATTCCACATTGTGACCTTTTGCCCAGTTGAATCACCTTACACGCCTAACAATCTGTAAATTTTATTCTTTCGTTAACTGGGACTCAGCTTTCCGCTTATTCACTTTCACCATTTCATCGGCGTAGCCCAACTATAAGAAGGCACGCGGCAAAATACCTTAATATATGATGCACCGTGCACTACCTGGCTCAAGTAAACCAGAAGACGGTAAATCGTAGATGGGCATTTGGTTAACATAAACTGAACATCACTCACGTTTGCCTGAAGCTTTCGTAATCAGACAGCCTAGCCAGTTGTCACCTTTTGACAAAAAGCAGCAGACTGAAGTCTCGAAGCAGTACACACCCACCTCAATACCGAAAGTTCAACTTGCGAGCATTAACCACAGGTGAATATGACTGGGCAATTGAACCGTACTATTCAGGTACGCCTGATGTAGGATCAATGGCGTAGTGAACGCTGCTGTCAAACAAGAATATGAGGAGCGGTCGAACTTCGGTTGTAGAAAGAGTATACACCATTGGTGAGCTCTAACAGGAACGAAACCCAAATCTAGTATTTATTTCCGAAGGTGGCAGCTGAAAAGTGAGACGCAGTCAACCCGTAAACAGGAATACAGCAACACAACCACGATGAAACTTCAGATATAACGAACAGGTTTGGTGGATTCGAAATCCTTTCAACTTAGAGTCAACTATGACAGACTGCTCATAAGTATTGCTGATTATTCATCAACATTTAACGCCGTGAAAGGCTGTATACAATTGCACAAGAGAATAAATAAAGGTTTAAACCGTGATTTATACGGTTTCAAGTCAAAATGTAAATGCATTGAAAAAAAGGCGAACAATGCGCTTAAATACACACACCTGAAAAGAACGACGGAGGATTGGACGGTCTACCAGGACTGGAGGTACCGCAACCGGGTTGTGGCTCCGAAGTTACCGAGTGTGTGTCCCGGTTCCAGGGCTATGTTAAAAGTGGTCGAATAGAAAGGAAGAGAGTAAACACCATCACATTACATTCTACAGAAACAATCATAACGACAGATGAAAATAAATCGAACTACATGAGGAACCTCTAAGCACAGACAGAAAAAAAGGAAAGCCAGCATACTGACCACAAAAAGAACCCACAAAACGTGAAAAGATGAATAGACTGAATTTCTCATAATCAATCCACGACTGTTCGCCAGTGAAAAACAATATGCTTACAAACCTGGGTCAAATTTTTTTCAATTGCGAAATGGATCAGATCCTTGATACACGTTGAACTACTCGCATCCACAACATTCGAGCTGAGAGTCGAGAAGGCAGAACTAGCGGGATTCGCGATGGATCCAATGGCGGCCGAACAAATGGATGCCTCGCCACAAATCCGATTCACAAAAGATGAAGACATCGGCATTGAGACAGATGACTGCGCAGCAAAGATCAGAACAAGTAATGTATGTAGGCATTGTAAGCATTAGGTAAGAAACATATTGAGAGAAAGAGAGTACATTGAAACATACAGCTAAATAGACTTACCAACATAGGTCTGTCCTCTGTGAGAACACATTTCTCAGGCACCATCTTGCTGTGCAATACGTCTAGGAGGATAAATCGGAAAACCAAACACTGGAAGTTAAAGGCCGAACGGGTTGTGATACTGGATACAACAAAAAGGAAAAGCGAAAGCATGTAGTTTTTCTAACCTGAACTTGAATGAAAGACACCGACCGATGTGCTGGACATCGTTTCAGCCAACTTGGGTTCTGAATCGGTAACCACTGGATAAAGGTCCGTTCGGCAAGATGAATCCATTTCACAGGATTTGGTAGACGAGCTCGCATCTTGCCCAGTACACGTTTGAACTTTGGAGCCGTGTGAAAGTGCTCCTTCATCAGAGGGCGCATTCGAGTGGTGTCGCCCAGGAGCATGTCGTCCGCGACTCGAACGAGCACGTCCGGTTCCACACGCATGCGATCCGGAAGTAGAATCACGTTTGTGAGTAGTCGATTTGTGTTCGGAATCCTAACGGAAATCGAAGTAAAGGAGAGAAGTACAACTTAAAATAAATGGAGAAACCTACATATTTCACAAGACGACTATACACACATAAACCGACCTTAGTGGTGTTCGATGGCGCACTACCATAATGCGTATCCGCGGTGGACGTATGTGTAGCAGGTGATCCGTTGGACGTGCTGGTAAAAGAAGTAGCCGAAGCCGAAGACATAGGCAAACTTCCGGTTCCAGCATGCCCACCTGTTCCGCTACCACTTCCACCTCCACCACTTGAACCACCACCGCCTCGGTCGCTTTGGGGCCCTCGACGACGACGAGCTGTATGTTTTTTCAATAGCTGTTTGTAGCCTTCTTCCTTCTTTGACAAGTAGTAGTAGTGAATACAGTCTCGTGTTGTTTTTCCTTCCAAATAGCTAGCAATACTAGGAAAGTTCTTCGGAGTAGCCAAAAAGCGTTCACGAAATATTTGTTTCTCCTCATCAGTCCATTTGGACAAGTCGTGTTCTTCTTGTAGTTGAGCGCGACAATCTGTCACTAGACCCGTTTGACAAATGAATGGATAACGTCGCTGCCACGGTGCAAGAGGAATAGGAGGGTCGATAGCATACTCCTGGAAAAGTGAATGATTGAAGAGAAAATAGTTTGAAAAAAGGATAACGAACTATCAGCGACGTGAAGACAGTTTCAAAAACGGGTAGTCAGATAATCTGAACACAGATGGCGTCGACCAAAATAATCAGGATTCGAAACCTGGGAACAGCCGATCACACGGTTATGAATCCTAATCACACCCACCTATACTTAGACAGTCAGACAATAACATTTACCTCAGTTAACTCAGTATACGACTAAAAGGGAAATTCATACAAAAGGGGAAGAAAGGAATGTCAGCGTACAGCTAAATTTGCGTTGTATGGTTAGGAAACAAAAGGTCGATAAAGTGTTTCAGATTCTGAAAACCCGCAATAATAAGATTGCGACTATAGGTAAGCGGTCAGATGATAATTTGGTCGTGCCTAAAACGAGATCAACGACACAAGGGTCAATATGGTTGTCTCGCGAAAGCGTCGCCGAGGATCTAATCCCAGTCGTCGTGTGGACATACATTACTGAGGAGCACAATTCGAATCCAGTGCCTCCTTTCAAAAGAGGTCGGTTGTCCAACTTGAAATTAACCAGACCCTGGATCACTCATTGGGAATGAGAAAGTTAAAATAAAATGAGCAAAAAAAGCCCAAACATACGGAGTTTAATTCAGCAGACATCAAGGTCCTGACTAACAACACCAAGAGGTCGGGCGTGACTTCACTTTGTTGCAATGCTTAAAATGGCTAAGCTGTTTGAACGCTCAGCTTGATGTCGCGAATGCGAACGTCATGTTTGCGCACGAATTCTTTTATCGATAACATTTTTATAGTAGACGCCGTAGTTTATCTGTGTAGGACGGTGAAAGCTGCCCCGGTTTACAAAACCAAGCTGATGGAGGAAGGGTCATAATGTATTTAGTGGCCCCTCGGTAAACCTTCTAACTGAGACCAATTTCCGTCACGAGATAAACAGAACAAACATGAATAGTTGGGTCAACAGGAAAGCGTACTGTCGAATTGAACATAATCGAAAACAACATAAGTGTAGCGATCTAAACAGCCAAGCAGGTAACCGAAATCAGTTGTAAGAAACTGATTTCGGTTTGAAAAAAGTTTGATGTCGGTTTGATGAACGGTTTGGATGGAGGATAAGCCCGTTTGAAAGTATTATCCGTAGATTCCGCTTGCTGATGGTAGTACGTAATTTTTCGCTCCATAGAAGGTATACAGTGCGTAGTTAGTTGAACGGAAGTAGTTTGTAGTCCGACTGCGCAAAACGTTCAAATTACTCCGTAGCTTTTCTAGCTATAACATACTATCTACCACATACTATATTTTAGCGTTATCTGCATAATTGTAATTGAAAGTTTGTGGGATGTAAGGCCAGAATAAAATAGAAGGTAAAAATCCTGATGAAGAAAGCTGTGACAAGATGCTAGTCAAACAGTGATCTTTTAAACTCTATCACCAGCATTGGCATCAGTTAGTTAATAATAGCAGGGGATGATCCAAATCATACTTGCGTAGTTCTGTACAACCACGTGGTCAACGTGGTTAGAAGTTTCAGAGAAATCTAGAAAGAGGATAACCATTTTTCATGGTTAAGAAATGCCACATAATACGGAAGCCGACAATGTAACTTTCAACGCCGATCACTAACAGAGACGTCAAAACTACCAGCTTAAGAAAGTTGAGGCTGTAAACATCACATCAAGGCAAAATTTTTACTGTTGACGATAATGTACCGTTTTAAGTGCCCACCGCACGGATCACTCGAGGTTACAATGCACTGTAACACTTAGCGCTGGTGACTATACATTCTCACGTGAGTGACAACATTCAAAGTAACGGAGGTTAAGCCCGCTAAGGTAAATTCACTATTGAGAGAAGGTGACCACCCAAACAATCTGAAACTAAGCGTTCACAAAAGAGTGGGTATAAAGGGGCTAATGAAAGTAACCCACGGATGAACGGCCGATCAACTGTATTTAGATATTTGAATAAGGCATGTAGAGTTCTTCAAATGGCTAATGAGTCCTTTTGGGGAAGATGACAAAAAGCTAATGATCTCTCCTGAGATCCACGGCGTGGCACATCTGCTACAGCGCTTCACAGTAAACCCACAAAATCGTAGCTATTCTAAACTAACTGATGAACTTTTGAATGAGTTAGTCAGTAGATAAAGGTCGTCTCGAAAACCCTCATTAACCATAACGAGGATGTGATGAACATGAAAGCAAAAAGCTAGTTTTCTAATAAGGTGGTCGACGTAAAGATGAACCTGGATAGTGAATGACACTCACGGCTAAACGCACAATATGCAAAGATACATAACTATTTTTTTCGAGCGTACAGAACAGGTTGCCAAAAATCGAGTTGTAGACATTCATCAGGATTAAAAACCGATGGTTAAACGTGTTTGTAATCTAGTGAACGTAGCCACACTCCCAAAAACACTCGGTCGTCACCATACACGGGCAAAAAATGAACTTTCGTGTTTTCTATTGATCATCGTCTTTATTACCTTTGTAATAGTTGTAGAAACATCTGTCTGAAACGTGGTCAAGGAACACACGCTGAAGTCAGTGAGAGTTACAATAAGATTACACGGGATGAACAAAACGAAATGCCGCGTCCACCCGTCACAAGGTAATAATCAGTTGTAGGTCGCAGAACTAGTGGTGAGCCATCGTTTACTGTTCTGATGAATGCACGACACTCGAAAATGCAAAAACTTTATTGATCAACCGCAGGCAACGTGCTGCAGGCGCTTAAAACAGTTGACTGTTTGCCATCATTTCAGTTGTGGGTACTGTACACGACTTAGATTGATCTATACGTTTAACATTTCATTAGAGAACCGTAGTTTTGCTTAGGGGTTTCAGTACACAGTGTCTGGTGCGGAGGACGTGACCTAACCATCGAAGACTGCGTAACCTGATTAGTTGACCAGCTGATCGCGTACCTCCGCGTCCCGAACTACGTTCAAGCGAGTGGCCTCGTTGCTCACGTGACTAGCCCA
>LUCH01000587.1:93327-116932 GCA_013368495.1 Paragonimus heterotremus | reverse complement strand
CAGCTGATCGCGTACCTCCGCGTCCCGAACTACGTTCAAGCGAGTGGCCTCGTTGCTCACGTGACTAGCCCACTTGATACGGAGACAACGATGGTCAGACATCGTAACAAACAGGTCATATTTCCGAACCGTAAGACAAAACAGAATGTAAATATTTCACACTTTCAGTTTTAATAACAACCGAACGTCTATTTGACACCAGAGACGACGTAGGTTAATGAAGCAACACATGACTGTTATTCTCATCAGTGTCTCTGAAACTTCTTCGGGAAAGAGATAGGCCTAAGGAACGTTACGAACAATCGAATCGAAAGCAGTCATAAGGTCTCAAAAACCACAGTTGTCCGCAGCTCATAAGAGTGCCGATGCTCCAAGAACCGTTTCAAGAAAGAAAAAAGATGTTGTCAATGCATGTTCGATAGGATCGGGATTCTGTCTGCTCTTCATGTATTCGATCATTCCGGGGTTTAGTTGACTGATGTACAGTAACGCTCATGAGCAACTTAAACGTAATAGACAGTAAACTCTGTGGCTGTCACACAAAGATCGAACCATTTTCATGGAATTGCCACTTATCTGTGCCAATGATGAATTACCTCGTAAGTGCTCCAAATCGTTTGAAAGAGCTCTGCCAACGATGATATCAATCTATCTTCACTATCTTTGGAGAGAAAGAAATTTGAACACAATGCTTCAAATAGTTGGCGAACCGTCAAACTCTATAGACAAGCAACGGTTGTCCGCCACTGCCTTTTTTTTTACTAACCATCGTATGGCGTTCAATGTTTGTCCACGTTCACCTAATACCAAACATTAACGACGGAAATAAATGTCTGATTGTGAACAAGTATCCAACAGAAAAAGAGAAAACGAGACAAACCTTCATTTTGTTCATTTCTTCCACAGGGTCGTATACAGGTGTTTGAGTACCATCCACGACTGTTCCGTTGACTGAGTGCCCTGTAGAGTCCACTAGAGCAGAATGGAAACAGAGTGAAATGAGAATAAGTTAAATACAGACACACACAGAGAGCGATGGCGGGTTCCACTAACACTGTGTGCTTGTCGGCAAGCAATCAAAACTGGGACCAAAAACGACGAGATACCGTTCTTCTATTTGCCAGTAGTAGGTAACGTTGATGATTACTGACAATGACCGTTATTAAAAGTACTGCCCGGATGGTTGTCGATTCGCACAGGACCCTATACACCAATCTCGAGAAAATGAAAACACCATTACTGGAAACAGCTGCTCAGAAGGTTTACTCCATCCTGCAACGTATGGAGCGCATAAGCATTCATAATCCAGTCACAAATATTGGCGAGGCAATGAATGGTGCGAAACAAGCGTATGATTATCAACTATGAAACCTATAGAAACTAATACAAATTGTACAGGCTCCAAGTGGGGCCAGAAATACACGATTAAGTGAAAATAAGCGCGTTCATAGAGCATGCAGGAAGTGATTGTTCTGAAAACAACAGACGTATTCCTCCCCAAATCAGTACTGGTTGATGATCTGACACCGACATGTCTATCCCGCAGTTCAGCGATAGGCACTTGTTCGTATTGTTATCCAACACACGAAATTGCTATGCTCAAGAGTACAAATGAGTGCAAATCCTATACTGTGTAAACTTTCTGCTCGACATAATGACCCTACTGTCCCATGATGCAGCGATTACGTAATGGGAAAAGCTAGAGTAAACATCTCATACAAATGGATGCATTGAAACCATCAGGTGGCGCCGTGGTCGAGTGTACCAGTGGTTATAAGCGAACGGTGGTTGTTTAACTGCTTGGCGTAAGTCAGGACCAGTAATCAAACAAGTGAAAATGATCAATTTCCAGTTCTAGATTCTAACAAAGAATAATGGAAACGCGAGATGAACCTTCGTCACAGTAAACTTCGAAGGACAAGATAGAAGAGCTGGGCGCAAATAGACGACCGGCTCGTTTCAGCAAAGAAGTGTAGGGTCAGGACGCCAACTGAACGTATCTGCTTGACCAATCTGAATTTTGAGTCACACGACCGATGGATTTATTCGAACAATCCGGAATTTATCGGAACTAAAAACAGCGCGTTCACTCTTTTTTGAGTATAATCACTCACACAGTCACAGAAGCCAAAAGAAGTGGCCGGCACATCACGTCATATGACAAAATCGAAAACACAGATAGAGTACAAAAAACAGAGCAGCGAGAAAACTCCCAACGGTCAATCAGACGGACATGGTTAGCCCACAAGCATAAGTGGTTTGTCTAACACGCATTCACACTATGTAACGACAACGCATACCACGTTCAGCAAGGTCAAAGTATGTCTGAGTTTCTGTACAGTTTTAATTTTGTCCGGCGACAGCGATAAACTAACACCATCAACTTGGGTAAACCATACCCATGTCAAGTACACGAGTAAAAGGTGGTAGGAAAGAAGGCAAATGCTCGGGGGGGGGAAAGAAACGATGTCCGTAAACAGCACGTGTCGAGAAGCGTGACAATCAAAAGAAGGAGTACAAGTATGAAACGCGTAGGTCGAACCACAGTTCTAGTTGAATGCCAACGCAACGTACGCAAGAGTGACAGAAAGTCACTCAGCGGAAACAGAGATATTTAATTTTGCTGTCATCAGAACACACCTGCCTTCGGTGATAGTGGCCGATTTAACTTTACCGGTGCGACTGAAACGCTTACAACTATCATACTTGTTTAAACGTGTTATACATGAATTTACAGTTTTCTTGCCATGCCTTAGCAGACGGGCTATACAGTTTCCATCCTTTTCTACAAGCAATGTGCCAACGGTTCACCAGAACCGATTGTATTTAGTCATCAACGTTAATGTACAAAATAAAAAGTGTATTGAGGAGCACACATACGCTTAGTTTGTTGAACATGGATTGCGCAGACGTCACACGGTTGATTATGCTAGCTTGACTGGACGATTAGAGCAATCCGGGTATTTTATCACCTACACCCTTAATCCGTCCTTTCTGTTTAGCCCACGAGCACATGGGAGATTTTTGGCCTTATGTGTAGGGTTATTATATTGTAGAAGATCTTCAGTGAAGATTAGTCAATATGAGCTTGCTCTATTGCATCGACATATACCACACCCATCAATAAAAAGGAACATCCAGTGGCCAACTACCTTGAAAAAGATGTACACAGCGGAAGCACAACGTGCCACAAACAGCGAAAGCGAAACAAACCCCCGATCGATGTGATTGTATTCAAAACACATAGCTAGAATGAAAATGTCTATCGAATATGACGATGAAGGCCGCATGCACATTTTCAGGTCTGAGTAGTACTCGAGGGTATTTCTATTAAACCTGTTGTTTAGCATGACGTTTAACACACATGACAAACGAGGTGGAACATAGAAAAAATGCACGATTAACTCACAGATAAATTTTATAGGTAAAACTGTAGTGGACGTAAACATGTCATCGACCGTAGCACAGTGATACGTTAGGGCGAACCGTTGTGCTGTAATCCAGCTTGGCAAACGACGGTTCCCCCAACTTGAGCAAAACAACGATCAAGGAGTATAAAGCTGAAGAGTTGATATACGTACAGTTACACAAAACGGCTATCCGGAAGGGATCATAGAAACAGCTATATAACGGCAGAATGACAGAGACCAGTCATCTAGCAGAAAAGAAAGTCGAGCACGTCGGCTTGCACTTCGACAGCGATACGCTGGCCAAACCAGTAATGAATAGGTTCTCGAGAGTAGGTGATAAAACATTTTGCGCTGCCAAACTTTATGTTCACTTTGTTTCTAATCCGGCCTTGTGCCTATGCCTAAAACATAGTTTTCTGTGTATACTCACATGTTTCCGCGGAACCACTTATGTTGGTTGCACGACCAGACGCCTATCCGAATGGGTCCGTAAATACCACCTAGCCTGGCTCAACGGAGGAATAACGAAGTCAATCAACGGAGCCATATTGCCAAACCTGATGGATTCCAATCACTCTGTCAACGTGATAGAGGCATTTCGCCAAACATACCGAGTAAGTCACCCAATCAACGAGAAGTAAGGATATGTCCACGACTGAATCCACTTGAATTTGCCCGTACAACCCACCTCTGCATGCCAAGAAACGCTTCGTTCAGGCATTGGAACTACTTCGGCCAACTGCCCACCCTGTAAGCTTGTCCAGAGCCGGTGTTCAGGTGGGGCCTTGATTGCAGCTTGACGCTGATGTGAATGACGTTCCCGGTAGCCAATCAAGAGAGCGGTTCACAACGCGAGCGTGTGTATGGACTCTACGACACAGTAGCCTGACATATTCGCACGCAAGATTTAGTTAAGTTCTCAGCACACAACGAACGGTATATGTGCCAGTTAGACCATATCAAATGGGCCGACTATGTGAATCTAGCCACAGACCGTTCGGAACAGTACTCCAGAAAACAACCGTAGTTTTGTAATCAACGTCATTATAGGGGGTCCTGAGAAAGTGGTGAACTACGTCATACAGAGTCAACCAACTGGCTGAATAACCGGAAATTGTTGTATTTAACGCTTGTCCTTTTGACACTGAATGAATGGACAGGCTTCCCCTAATATCAGGTCAGCTGGGCTTCATTCGAAACTTTGAAAATCACTGTTTATACAGTGACTGTGTTCAGTGCCGCAGTTTCGATTTCCATGCTCAGTAGAGTACATGAGTAGTATTTGTGTTCAGCCCAGGGGTCATAATGATGAAACAACAAGATGCACCCGAGGCTGTGCACGGCTGACTTCGTATGGACAATGTGTAAACGTTAGTGATGAGTTATCGAGCCCGAAACATGGATCGTACTGGGTAGGAAGAATGAGATTAACAGCAACACGTGCTCATAGGTTAGAGGCAACTTAACAGGACGGATATTAAGTAACACCTGAAATGGGTCAATGGTCTGTGATTTCAAATAAAACGGTGGTTGAAAGGACATTTAATTGGATAAAACGGAAGAAATCATGGCATCACCAACACGGAACAATCCGGACTGCTTGTAAAATGACCACACCAAAAGTCTTGTCTGGAATGGACACCATAATATGAGAGATAAACTCCGTAATCTCCCTAGAGGGACTAAATGAGAGCCATAGCTATGGTGAGTGATCAGATCACTACATGGTCTCAAATCCTTACGGAAGCTTTACGGGAGCCGTTCTTCTTGGAAGGACTGCATGTGCATGTTGTAAGGCGACACACTCGAAGGGGTATAGAGTCAGACAAGAGAGCTGACAGTTGAACATATAACATCCAGTTTGGTAACTGATATCGTCAGTTTCGAACTATGACCAGCGAAAAAAAAATCACCGATGAATCTGAACGTACCATCGTCAGCATTCTCCGTTTTGATAGCCTCATTCTGAACCATTTCACGGTCCTCGCGGTTCTTTTTTACTTCCGGAAGCGCCTTTTCGAAAATGTCACGATGTCTAAGGTCACGATGACGCTGTTTGGTGCTATTTAGCAACTTTTCCATTTTCTTCGTAAAAATCTAGCAAAAAAAACCAAGTGAACAATGAATGAAAAAGACAGTAGAACAACTGCATGGGACGTCCAGTAGAAAGATGATTCGACTCAAAAGAAAGGATGTTTTCGTTTGCAGACAAGTTGTCAGTTTCTGTGTAAACATACGTGAGATAGGTTAGAAAATGCCAATCAAATTAAATTATAAATTAAACACACCAATCACACAACCGCAACCTTCGGATACACATACTTTGTGGCTAATCCATTTCGAAAAGAAACGGTAGACTTGGAAGTACGGTCTTATTGGGGCTCATCAACAGTACATATTCATGTAATGAACAATAGTAAAACTCCGACTCACGTTTTAAGGTAGCAGTCGTGTTGACCAGTGAGCACCTGAACCACATTAGGTATAACCAAATTATCACCTTTGAATACTCAGCTGTATTCGCTTGTGATTAACGATTAGAGTTGCTCGACCGTGTTGAGACAAGAGATACAGTAATCATCAGGCTAACATCAATGAGTAACAATAACGTAAGGCGCGAGGGGAACTTAGAATGCGGATAATTGTAAAACCGAGAACAAATAAAAAACTTAGTCGAAGCAGAAGACCACTTCGTCCTGCCAGGTACCATCACTCCCATATCTTGTAACACAGTTTTGCATAACACATACAACACTGCACGAAAAGTAAATACATTAGCACGGCGAAAAATTATGACTGGCTGTGAAAGCTTGTTTTCAAGTCGCAAGTGACACACACACAGGTTTCGGTGCATCCGTTTCCGGATATGTTTGTCGCAGTGACCGAAGCCAAAATATGCCTGCGCATAACCATAACTACAACTGACTTGCGCTGAATCACCCAGACATCATGTATCCAGTTTAACCCCGAAAGAAGGAGGCGCACAAGTGAAGACCTATATGTTTCAGCCGGCCAGTACCATTTGTGCAAACGATAAAATGGTACAAAAGTGAAACACTTATCTTACGAACACACGCATAAATTTTGCTATAACTCGAGATAAATGGATACGGATACATGGAACATGACAGTCACACAAAAGAAACAATAGACGTGCCCGTTTACACACCATACTTTGCGCACAATAATATTTATATGGCGCTGCAAAAGAGCACACAAAGCCTTGTCGTCCGTTGATACTGTTCAGACAACACATCATGAACCGATGTGACTCTTAGCCACGTCAACAACCCCAACTTGGAGTACGTCAGCAATGGTGATCACGCAATGTATAAAACAACTTAAGTCACCCTGGGACAAACATTTCCCCCATAATTAAGTTATGATGGACTGCAACGGCGGTCCGGAATCAACCGATGTGACTGAACAACCAGCGTACCGGTGGGATACTTCTGAGAAGATACTGTTCTAGCGTGCGGTTGTATTCAGGTTGGTCTCATCAACAGGTGAAAGGTTTACTGGAACATATCCTCAGATGTGGATGGTATACACTTATGAGCGAATCTACAGAAAAACTCCACTTTGATATTAATTCCCATGACGGCGAACAAAATATCGTTGATCGCATGTGTAGTTCACACAGTCGTCATTAAGATTCATAGTTCTCTGCAGGTACTGCTATTATGTGGATGAAGTGTGTATGGAACAGTGTGTCCAGGAGTAAATAGGTCCTGGGGTGAACTATACCCGGAAAGAATTGGTCTGAATGAGCTGTGACGGAATGCTCGTCAACAATGAAAATAACAGACACAATAACACTGAACACGACCAAAACCATTTAAGTTTGAAAGTTCCTACTAGCCGATATCACGCTCCTCCATGCATCTGATTACATTACGTTACTAATTATTCAGTCTGTTTTCAAACGTGTGGAAAAATTCAGAGAATCATTCGGAAGTGAAAGGTGTTGGTTCCGGCTGGGTTGGAAGAGGCGACAGGAATCGTGTGTGGAGACAAAATTATAAGCCGTGTGACTGCTAAGCAAAACGCCAATGCGTCACAGATCTAACGGGGATTTCGGATTATACATCCACATTATGTTTCCAGTCATGCGTCTTGGTTCAGAAATAGACTGGACGCTATCACATTATCCAACTGTGCTTCAGAGATCAGGGATCGAGTCTTCAGAAGTTCCACGGGGGTTTCAGTCTTCTGACTGCTATGTAATAGAGACGAAGATTAATCATACTTACCATAGAATGGTGTGCGTACTGCTGTGCTAAATATTTTATGCGAGCCTGCTCCGCCTTCCGTCGACGCCATAAGTAGCGCACCAGTTTGGGACGGAAATTTCGACGGAACTCGGCCTGAATGGCACACAGATGAGGTAAATCAGCCGGCTGACGGTAAAGCGGTAGCGCGAACGGAGAGGCTTTTACATGTGGACCACAGAAACGTCGGAAAATCAGATGATGCTGCCGTGTTCTCTGCCGGTTTTCGGAAATGAACGTCTGCGAAAGGCACAATGAAAAATGAGATTAAAGGAATCGACAGACTTTCCGGATGCTTAAGGAATAAAGCATAGTCACATTGAAGTAACAGATATAACCAACAAACCCGCCAGATCAACAAGCAAATATGTATATTTTATTGGCTGAAACAAACTGACTGTCACATGTAACGTCTAGTCCTAGCAGAACACATGTAGGTAGAGTTTGCAGTGCAGTTAGAATACAAATAAAGCTGCCGCGACTACTACCAGAAAACAAACAAGATGCAAAGACAGACGAGATTAAACCAACTAGAGTGGACCTCACCACATTCAGATAGCTCACGGAAGTAAAAAGTGAGCGGTATGTCAGTAAAGGAAGTAAGCAGCTGCCAGGTTATTGAGAATAAGGCAACGTAAACAACTCCCGAATGAGGTCGACCTGATGATGCATAAATTTTGAAAACTTATCAGCTTACCAGCATGAATATTGAACAAAAAAATTGACATTCACCGCATACTCTGCTCCGAATACTCTCTTTCGCAGATGGTGTGATACGACCGTACATCAAGCAGAGTAAATTCTAACCACAGAATACAGAGGGGTTATAAATTGAAAATGTACTCGGTGATGATTCACTAACTAAACAGATTACTTCGAACTTACGTCGAAGGTTAGTGGATCATCTGTCTTTCAATGTTTGCACCGTGATTAAATATAGTTCAACATAGGCGGTCAACCAGTTGTTCGCCGTGGCGCTATTGGTTAGATATCTTGAAAGTCGGGTGATCCATCAATCGGATCTTCGAAAACTCATCCCGAAACCGCTGAACTGTAGATATTCTTGTAGTGATACTAGGTGGGGAATGGACCGCTTGAACAATATGGCTGTTCGCCAACGCGTATTCCGGAACGCTCGGGGTGCACGAACAACTAGTCAACTAATCACGTTCACAGTCTGCAACGGATGAGTCACATACTCCCTATGCTATATCATCGGTAACTGTACCAGACATTGTACACTGAGAACACCAACAGTTGGCTGAAACTACATGGTGGTCCCGAAAACAAGAAAAAAGGGCGGCAAACACTTACCTGTATTGGGTTTTCATAGGTGCGCCTAACATCACCAGATAAATCAACAGCGGAAGGCGGCTCCTGCCTGGGTGAAATAGAGGTGTCCGAAAGTGCTGAACCTGATTTCGAGTCCAATTTTTGAGTAATAGACCCGGTGAAAGCCAAACGGGTAGTTAACATGGTTTCGCGCTTTTCCAACAAGTTCTGGTGATCCATCTCTTTATTCAAATCACGGCTAACCACAGCCAACTGACGTCGTAATTCTTCGCGTTCACGTATGATTTTCGCGTCCTGAGCATCCACAAGGCGTGATTCCTCAGGAGCCGGAGAGATGGCTTCCACTTGTGGATGATAAGCTGGTTCTTTGGTCTGTTGCCGTAAAACACCGCTCCCCTGAGGAAGGCTCGCATGTCCCATAAAATGATGCGCTGCACCGGTCTGTGAAACGGTGGGTGGAGGGCTGTGAAAACTGTGCGGGGCCATATGACTTCCCAAATGATGGTGTGGATGGTTGAGATGACCAGAGGGAAGACGTGAAGCCATTGGAGGCACGCTAGTCGCATGTGTTGATTTTGACGGCAAATGTGCCGATCCAGAATGACCGGCTGTTTGTTGTGCTCCTACAGCGGGTGTACTATGTGCAGACGGAGTTGAAGTTGGGACATGGGAATAGCCCGCCCGATGACCGCCAACAGGATTCAACATAGATCCCATCAGAAGAGGATTTGCATACGTAGCAACTGGGGATTGTAACAAGTGCGACTCTTGTTGTTGCTTCTGTTGCTGTTGTTGTTGCTGCTGAATGGTGTGGACGCCTGCGACTGAAGAAATGACATTGGTTGTGCTGGGTGGGCGCTGATGGCTCGAGAAATGGACAGGGAAGGCATTCAAATTCGAGACGGCAGAAATTGGAGTGGCTGGAGATACTCCCGATAAAGATGCATTGCAAACATTTGTGAACAATGGCGATAGAGCAGCAGCTACCGCGGCTGCTTCGGACACTGATCCGTACGTCGCAGAATTAAGGAACCCGGAACCAGAGGTCAAGCTGGCCATGGCTTTGTTCGCGACCACGGAACTCATTAAGGCTTCCATGCTACCTGAAAGTGTCACAGTGGAGACTGTCGGTGGTCCAGATAAGTTGTGTTGCTGCAATTGGTGCGACTGTTGCTGTTGCTGTTGTTGAGATGATTGTGCAGCATTTGCCAAACGGGGTCTCTTGTTTGCGTGAGAGTTTGGGGGGACCACCTGAGGTCGTCGACCCTGGGTAACACAAATACTACAATTAATACTCAGACTAAACAAACACAAAGGTATCGAAACAAACACGTGATGCAAACATTCAATTCAGACATCTAAATATAAACCGCACAACCAGTGTGTATCGATTCCAGGCTACACTATTGAAAAGACGTTATCAGAGCATGCGCATGTGGTATTTGCGAACGTCTCAGTAACCACAATTACCAACCATTTAGTTGTTTTTCTCCTGAATTGAAGGATTTATCAAAGATAGGACAGGAAATATTAACGCACACAAATAGAACGGGGCCCACAATGAAGACAGTAAACAAGGATCACCCGTGTTTCGTCCCTACCTTATGAGAGCCCCCTCTCGCCAACTTCCAGCAGTGACCAATCCGAGTTCGTCATCCTTCACAGTAAGGCCCAATTATAAGCAAACAATACCATGAGTGCGACATTATGTCAACAAAACGGCTGAGTGCAACGTTTACAAGATAAAGCATGCTCTCGACTAAGTTTGAGGATGGAGTGCGCATACAAACAGAGTTCAATTTACACATGCAGGTCAAAGCCGTTATCGTAAGTCTTAATCAGGCAATTACGGCCACATTAAACATAAGATTTATACACGAAAATCAAAACAAGCTAACGTTATAGGGTGAGATGAATCACAGTCTACTGTGGCAAGATATGCCACATAACTGAACATGTCCCCGAACTAATACAAGGCTTCGAAGATAATCTGTCTAAATTTTCTTCGCTTTTTTCCCCAACCACTGTTGGTGAGCTCGTTATACGTTGGGAAAGTCACAAGGCTACTGTTGGAAAAGATTCGTGAACACTTCTCAAAATGGCTTAACAATAATTCGATTTTCATTGCACTTGGTTCTCCGATGACTGCCGCTGGTCACTAAATAAAAACAGACAAGTTTGCATATCAATAACAAAGTCCGCCAAACCCAATCCGGGTCGACCAAGGTGCGGCTTTTATCAATGAAAGATTCTATATAAGACTCGGCGATTCGTACATAGGTGCACCAAAGCGATTCGTATAATACCCTCATTAAATCTATCCTTAATCAATTCGATTAAGGGAAAGCTTTTTGGTTATGTCACCCAGGGGTAGCACATGTGCCAATTTCCTTCAGTGGACTTGTAGGACAGTTGATGGCTATGTAACATAGTTTGAATTACAAACAAAGATAGCGTACATTTCATGTAACAGCAAAAACACGATGAGAATGTCCAGAAAAAGAAAGTGGCGACGTTGAATATGGAAAAGTTATGAAAATTTCCCCAAAGAAGAACCGACGCTGAGCAAAAGGTCACCTGAGCTATTATGTGTGGACTTTGTTCGTAAGAGACAAAGAAAGATATACAGAAAAGTACACCAAACCGAGTATAACATTTTCCTTTTCAGTAACCGCTCCTAAGGAACACGAAAATCGGTTGTTCTACAAGGGTACATGTTGTAAGGAATTGACTAATAGTTTGTCACTCATCAAAAATGACTGCTCAAAATTGTTTATTTTTATCTACCGGAGCTGCGCCGTTCTCATGAGTGGCTGCTGTATATCAGCAGTTCTTACAAAAGAAGGTAACCGTAAGTAGAGAGCACTATAAAATGAATTAGACATTATAAGAGATTGAAACAAAAAAAGGAAATGGTTGAAAAATATTTCAAAAGGCGCCAGCTCTTATGACAAGTGTGTCAGTGGCTTCGACTTCGCCTGCAATTGGCAACATAACTAACATCAGGTAAACGGTCCCTTGGAATCCAACCAGAAAGCCGTCGCGTTCAGCCTTATCCAGGCCGAGCCAGCGCGGAAAGCGATTGGTTAACATTCGCAAAATATGTGCGAACTATGAAGCGAGACCAACATTTGGAGCTCGACTAATCCGGAAACACATTTGCGAACCGCGTGGTTACTTAAGCAATGTTTCCCGCTACATAATACATTACCACAAACATACCACTGATTGAAAACAGAGTGGTTGAAAACACCATTCACAAATCGATTCAGGATTCTCGACCGCATTACAGTGTGGTATACGCCGTATTTAAGTTAAACAAATAATGTCACGCTGAAACCACAGATGGTGGATGCTGACAAATGTCATTCGATCAGATAACCGAACATATCTCACACAACTGACCATAAAAATCAGTCGGCGCAAGATGATTCTTCATAGTTTTGTAACCAGTAATGTGCTGTGAGAATGTCTATCCAAGTTCTGAATTACAATACATATATAATTGCCGAAATAAAAGTAACTCTGCGAACAAATTTTATCAGCGGACTGTTGAAGCACTGTAAACCTAACAGTAGTGGCGACCAGAGAACTAATGGAACAAAAATCAGAAACATACAAAATAAGTGGATAACCTTAGTCACCTAATCGCATGAATGGATAACATTTAATCTAGTCATGATATCGCATTGCTTATCACGCGTGGCTCCTCATGGCAAGTTGTGAACGACATATCAGCAGGAGTCCTGCGAGAATAGAGTAATATATCCGCATACATAAGAATCAACGTCACTGACAGCAGAAAATTGAACACAGTAAAAGATGCACATCTGCCAGTTCAAAAATGTATATACCGGAGAAAACAGCCATTATTTGGCATCTTCAAATGCGAGCAGATGACCATTGACGTCTACAATCAGTAGCACAAATCGAGTAGCATCAGCGAACAAAAACGATGAAGTCAGGAATCGGACAGTTGACGGTGAGAGCAAAAGAAATTCGTGCGTTCAGTTATTCAGGACGTATAAACTTAAGTGTACATTAAACGTATGCCAGGTCGAGTATCCTTTGCTCATGTGCCAGTCGACTGTGACAAGGAGTAATAAAAGCAAATAATAAGTGTACGGAGGGCAGTAACCGATCGGTCATGGTAGATCGCATTCGTCTACCATGTTGCTATAATATGTTTAACACGACAAAAGATATACATATACCTTTTATCTTTGGAGGTATATACAGACATATACTTGACACAATAACAGCTAAACCATGTGACAAATGCATTTAGCGAAACCACACCTGATAACCAGAAAATACCGGCCCGGGAGAAGACGAAGCCAGGACTGGAACAGGAGTGCCATGATGACCTGATTGTGAATGACTGACCGGTGGGACAGCACCATGAACAGATAAAAGTGCGGTAGCGGCACTAGAATCCAAGTGTCCGACAGGTCCACAATGGTGTGGAGCGTGTAGAGCAGAGTGGTGTAGGTGCGAGAGTCCAGGCTGTCCTGAAACAGAATTGCGCTGCTGATGTGACTGCTGAATATGATGGGGTTGAGCATTCTGTGAAGGCGGACGATCTGAACAGACAAAGGAAGAAAGGTCGTTGTGCGTTTTTGATGAAGTGCAGAAATTTATCGCACATCAAGCGTTTGTCAGATCTACAAATGCAGTGGCTAAGTTTTATAAAAATCACAGAGAAAAATACATAAAAGAACGTCCTGTATGGTGACTGAATACATGAGACTTTCAACTATGTAGTTTGCTGTCATTCAAAAATTTACTTCGCCAGACGTTCCCGGTCAGGTAACATACCAGACAGCGTGTAGACTGCATAGTCAGGTAACCAAGACCCAGGCAGCAGGAACAATCCAGGTGATCAGAGTCCGAACGGGTGACGGTGGGATTGTCAGTAGAGTGTCATTGCTGCTATGTAATCTTCAGTTCCAATTTTAATAAATCAGGGTCAACCACAAGTGAATTGTTACAGCCGAAGATGGCAACAAAGATAGGACGCCCAACGGTCGGCATCAAAGTCACTAAACTGTCTCAAGGCCGGGGGATGTAAGACTAGTATTAACCATGAGTCAGCCAATCGGAAGCACGGCTGCTCCAGTGGTGCTTGACAAAGAAGACTAAGTAACATACTGACTGGCGAATGTAAAAGGAACATTCTAATTATGGACCGTGAGTAGAAAGAATTAAATGTAAGCTGCCTAAATGCCAACACCGAGGGCAACGAACCAATAACCGACACAGATGTTTACAACCATAAAACACTGAGAAAAGAGGAACTGAGGCCAAAGTCACAAAAACCCGCGTAAAACCTAGGCACTCGATGACAAGATGATTATACCTGTCCAACTTTGGTTTGCTTCTGAAACCACACGACAGTAAAAGTAACTAGAGCACAACGGTCTTCAAATAGATCGTTTTCTAACAGTTAGCATGAGAAATCAAATCCAGATTAAGATGTAAGTCTCACTTGCGATAGAATTAGCCTGTGAACCGAGTGGTTGGCCGGGTTGATAGAGGGTTTGACCACTTGCAGGCCGCTTTTGAGTGTGCATGTTCAAAGAAGGGTTGGAAGATGGACTCGGAGTGTGCACTAGATGTGCTCTCACGGGACGATTGCAATGAGTGCCTCCTGTCAACGAACCCCCACCAACTGATCCCGAGGAAGACGTAGGTGACGGTGAGGACTTCACTCCAGGAGCAGTGGATGATAATGTTTGTGGAAACAGAAGCGTAGGGAGGTGCTGAGGAGCGACATTTGTGCGCTGAAGATGTTGTTGAAATTGCTGTTGTTGTTGATGATAGATGGCGACCAATGCATTCAACTGAGCGGAGGTCAGTGTACCACCAAGTTGAGCAGCCGCAAGCAGTTCGTTGGTAAGCGGACCTAGGAGAACAGAACGAACACAAATCAAGAGGTGTAAACACGTCGGTTTAATAACAGCGTTCATAAGGACAATAAGGTCGGAAAGCAAACCAACGACCTTACAAATTAGCCAACAATCACCACTGTCTTGGAAGGAAGATGGCACTGCTGATTTAATAACGAAATACCTTTTAGTGAATGAGATGACAACGAAATCCACCAGTTCAAAGATCCTGTCCAAAAGATTCTGACCATCAAATAGATAGGATTACGATGTTCATGTACCACCTATCCACAATGACTAATCAATGTCAGAACGAGGGGAAGATATTAGATGAACTTTTCCAAAGGGTATGATAAATAGACGATATCAACTGGCGAAAAGTTGTAGGATTACAAGTTTCGTATAGAAGAGCATAAAATAAATGTGTTGCATTTTTCGGCCTTTAAATTCAAGGCGTTTAACCAAAGGTAAACGTTAAAACGTGCGTATAACGTGCTATTACACAGTAGTGATTGACAAATTAATTTAAGCTGTCATAGGACTATTTCTTGAGCAATAAGAATGGATAATTTCATACTGTCGGACGCACCCGCAAAAGGATGAGGAAAGGGACATTTAATGGAAATAAACCACCCCGAAAGCAGACTAGGCTTGATTTTTGTTGCATCGATGCGGTTTGCAGTCACTCCATTTTATCGACTAAATATAAGACGTAATCAAAATATTTATAAAGATTAACCCGGATTTCGCCCTGTCGTGGCTGCATTGCCGGAATCCTCTCATTCCGTCGGATGCTCGAACACTGACATTCATACAGGCCGATAAGCGCCGTTTTAGAAATCATGGGACTGTTGACTGAATTGACGGTCACACCGTCAGGCGGTTTATCGAGGAAAGGTGTGCTCGAGAATTATGTCAAAATCCCGGAAACAAGCTGTTGTCAGACTTCATGTAAGGTTACGCGTTGTGACAGTTTATTATCGACACTCAATACTTGTTGTAGCCATCCCTGGAGTGCGTAAATGAAAAAGGATGAGGAAATGTCGGAGAAAGTTAATAGGCCAGTTACAAGAAATAGAGAATTGTGCACCTTATTCAGAGTGATAAGAAAAGTTAGACCGTTCTTCTCTGACTCGTCAGAGAGTAAGGCGAATTAATCAAGGCTGAATTGCTTCAAAAGCTTACAGGCAAGTATTTCGAAACATTCTTAAGCTGCGCAATATGCAAATTATAAAGAACAAACGACTCCCAACTAAACAATCCCACAAAAAAAGAATATTCGAAGATCGTTTTACTACCATAGGGTTATAAATGCCAGAAATAAGCTTCCGTTAGAAGCATTACGAGCTACAACAATTGTTGACTTCAGACGACACCAGCAACGAAGCAGTTGACAACTGTTTTGAACTTGGCAGGTCTCGTCAACGTCCCACAAGCAGCGGGAGTGAAACCATGACCCAAGAATAGACGTCAGACCGTGGTCAAGATAGTTACTCACTAGACTACGGAATCGAAGCTATCAGGTCTCCAGGAAGGTATGCTGTTACGCATCTTTTTTTCTTAGGCCGAAGTTAATCAACCTTCTTGCTTGGTCAGTAAACGGACAAATATTCACTGCGGACCCAGAAGAGGTGAAGACAGAGTTAGCCTCAGTGGCCATCAGAGAAGTGGTGGATAAACAGTTCCACCCTGAAACGTCCCATCAGCCGACCAATGTCCGGAAGTCAAATCTACCATTCATATATAAGAATCCGACAAAAGTCTAGATATTGCCGACAAACAGATAGTCGATTTCAGTTCATGTTAAACCGCAACAGCAAAATAAAGTAATTAACATGCCTTTTCATAACCCCGGTAACCGCCGTCTCGTGGGTCATAAATGCTTCCATATTGGTTCCACCTTTAAGCGTATGAGGGGTTTCATTGTGTAAAAGCTTCTCCGCTCGGGGTAGCAGAATTTATGAGGTACACTTTTGGAACACAACATAAAGTCAACAATTGCTCAAACGGAGACGGTTTTGTGGTACCTTTAATTGCGGCTAGTGCGATACAGCGATGATTGAGAGAATACTTTAGTTGTCGGAACCGTCATCTGTTCCAAACGGAATACAGAGTCAGGGCACAGAGCAGGAACCAATAAACTTTGTCAACCAACCCATAGCTCGCAACACTGACATAGTTAAGCGGCTTCATAAATATGCGTTAGTATTCCCAAACTACCTATGGATGACAGACACAAGCATAGCCACATCAGGTTCGATACGTACAAACTCAGTATTGAAGCATTCGAAATAGGCGACTGACGCATGTTAACTCATCTAAAAGGAGTCCGGTGAAAGACTGCATATAAGTGGCTTCATGGAGAGTGTATCTATAAGGCAGAACGAGGTATAAGACAACAAAGCAACGTTTTCAATTATTCGGAAAGCAAAACGGTACTGAAATGCACCTCCATCGAACCGTTGATAGCAACTGCAGAGTTTGGGAAATCACCGAACACTGCTATCAGTCGACAACCGGAATAGGTGGTTCACCATTGTGAACACCATATGCTAAACCTCTGACACTATCCTCGTCATCAGTTCGGATTTGAGCCATGCCCCTTGGAAATGTGACTTGGGCTGCCGTCCATCCTGACAAACGTCCACGAAGTAGCCGAGTAATAAGTACAAATGTGTAGCGGTGAAAAAGAAAGGGAAGAAAAAACGATTGAGTTTTAATAAGAAGAGGAAGAGTTAACACATTTGAGGATATGGATTTGCTTTCGATTACGACGTACTATCATGTCGGAGTGTTTGCACCCGGCGGTGTGAATGGTCGTAAACTCCCCAATCATGGGGTTTGTCACCCATCAACCTTTCTATACGGGATGGTTAAATCTTTCACAGCCTGTGTCCTTACAGTTTCTTCATCATCACGAAGTTAAGCGAATGCGCAACCTGCTTCATACATCTTCGTGGACACCTTGTCAGCGTTATTACGAGTTGATGAGATGACACTACTCAGGTAGGTGAAGTGGTCGACATTCTTAAGCTGTCTGTCTGCAATAACAAGGTCAGTGTCAACTCAATCTTGCAAGGAGACCAAGCTTTGAAGATGCAAAGCACATACCATACAGACCACGCTTATTTAACCGGCTCAGCATGGTGGACATGCTCTCTGCAGAAGAACCAAGTAAAACAGTGTTGTCCGCATACTCAATATTAATCAGCTTACCACCTGGTGTAGACCCCACTCCGATGTCTGCGGAACCTCTGAGTACTTACAGCGTCGTAAAGGTGCCCCGTTGTTGATTACGGCAGAGTTTACAATATTTGTGAGCTCAGTTTTTCTCTGTGGATCAGAACCTGACCTATTTGGGCGAAAGATGCTTCTGGACTCCGGATATTTGATCACCGTTGCCTCTGTCATTTAGCCTGTATCACGTGGGCTGATTGTGTGAGCGACGCGACAGTTCGTCGGCGCGTATTGGGGAAATGTGCAAGTTCGCGATCGATAACGAAAATAGGTGAAAGGCACAATCTTCGCTGACTGGGCCACGTGCAACATATGCCGTCTGCCGTAGCGCACATCGTTCATTGTGGATGACTGGGATTAGAAGAAACCAGAAGATTACCTGCTGTGAAAGATTTAACCATTCTGTATAAAAAAAAGGCTGATGGGTGACGATTGCCTAATTGGGGAGTTCACATTCGCACCACCGGGTGCAAACACTCTCCGCCATGATAGTATGTCGTAATCGAGTGAAATTCTGTGTCCCCAGATATGTTAATTCTTCTTCTTCTTTTTCTTCGTAGAACTCAATCGTGATGAATCATGTGCAGACAACTGTATTGTACACATCAGGGGTATAGCACCAGTGATCCACAATATTTTAAACATACTAGTGCGCTTGCTCTGAGAGATGCGAATCAAGTGAAGCATTCACCTCCAGTTTAACTAGTAAGGCCATATCTCCAAAATATACAAACAACTGTTGTTGATCCGATTTGCTCAGGAGGCTAGCCAATGTTTGAACCCCGATGTAGTTTTCCAATCTGCATTGTTGGCTCCCATGTGCCAATCCAATCGGTTTGACTCAGACGCTGACACTGTTGTTCATCTGGCTAACACTGGTTTGTTCTAACCACTGATGAGTATTCGTGGATTTTGGCTCTACATAAACTGAACACCACGCACAACTGATTACAGCCGTCGCACTCTCATGAAATTTTTAGCCGTGACAAGGATATGCACTACTGACGAGCTCTAATAAGAGCAAACTTCAGGTATCGTGCATCTTTCCAACAGGGACTGATTGAAAAGTCCATGAGAGTGCAACAGCTGCGATCACTTGTGAGTGCTGTTTAATTTATTCCCATTAGTGGGAATGTGCACCTGCAGCCGACCACTGGAAGGATAGTAACGACTGTATCCAGTATTGTCGAAAGATAAGGTTCAATCTGAAGTGAAAGTAGATACAGGATACAGTGCTGACCTACGAAACAAAAGTTTATTTTTGGCGTGTTGACCGTAGACATGGAAGAAAACGCAAATGAACAATTAACAAAAATCACTGTTAACTCAACGACAATTGTGATACACTAGGTCCGAAAAAGCCTATGGGTTACTGATAAGTGTTTGACCCCAGAACAAGTCCAGAATAAAAAAAAACCACTGTGACTTCAACAAACACCGACAGTCATGGAATGTCATTTGACTGTCATGTGACCTGCCAGCGGAATGGGCTCAAAACCCGGCGAAGGGCGTATGCGATTGGTTGTCGCAACGTCCCTATGGGATTCATGTGTCGAGATGAGTGTCCCGAACTGTTCATGTTGGATTTCCCAAACGATGAAAACCCTTCGAGACAATAGCTTTCTAGAGAGTATGGTTTGTTGTCTCCTTTCCGGTAACCAGGTAAGGTGAAAGCGGACCTACCCCCGTACGTCATCATCATCACAGACAGAGAGCAATATATCAGTGGTTATCACCGAGGCTTAATTATCACACAACTACGAATAGAAAGCAAGCCCTCACCGGCAAGAAAAAACTGAATAACAGTGAGTGGGACTCAATTACCAAAAATAGCTGCGTCTACACTCAAACATTTAACATCAAGATGCCTACACTTTGCAAACAAAGAGCCGAACTGCACGGATCGAACGTAGTAATGAGTCGCTTCTGGAAGCTTTAAACAACGTGACAGCAAATTCCGATGAAGGAGACACTACATGCCCCCGAAACCAGTGGACTTTCAGCATATGCCAAGACGTTCAGACGTAAACTATCACAGCGCAATTTCTGATTCATCCCTGACTACAGACGAGATGTTCTGTGCACAAGGAAAAGGTGGTTAACAAGACGGATTGGCTAAAACGGTAGATTAAGTAGCAGTTATTGTAGCCACTCAGCAGAAGCCCACTTGTAAGTGGAATGGGAGTTACCAACACTAAATTGTTCCGGATAAACTGAGATCCGGCGGAAAGAAAGTGAACAGCGCAGCGAAACAGAATGCCAGAAAATCGGGTTTTACTCCTATCTAACTGAGCAGCCATCTTGTCACCGGTGAGTATTTCACTGCACGAAATAATTACAGCATTCTGTTTTATATTATCTCTGTGAATTTTCAACTTTTAGAGTTCAACTCTAGTAGAAATATGTAAAACATGAAACATTAAGTTCGAAAGGTTTTTTCATACAATATAGCAAGATTGGATCAAGTTGTCGTTTAATCGGCATGAACAGATTTGATTGAGTGACACGATCTTTCACCCAAATAATGCCGCGACCCACTAATAAACCGAAATAGATTAAAGTTCTGTGCAATACAGGAAAAAAGGTTACGAGTAGTGCCCAGTCGCATCTGACCGTGGTGAGCCCGGTCCGAACGAAAGTCTAAAACTGACGTGTTCGGGAACAGTAACGACGAAGGAAATACACAAACAATATAATCACACTTGGTACCACGCGATTCGCTGTGATTAATGAAGGAGTCAATCGACCAGACGTCTTTACGAGGAACCCCACTTCAAAGAACCTTACCCTCGAACACTTTAGGCTGAAACAGACACTGAAACTATGCGTGTAGGATTACACAACAATACACCATACCCAACTTATCAGAACAGATGCACACATCTTTACACACAGAAGAACATGTGAATGATTAGAGCACTCGTCAAAATAGACTGAACCTTGACGCGGCGTGACGGCTTGCACATCTCGTTGACCTACTGGGCTGAACTGGACGGTGTGGCCACCACACCGATAGAGTCACTCATGTCAGGCAGGTCAATAGGTGGAGGTCTGACAAACCAGTCTCCCGGTCCTCCAGGCTGGGGGTTGGAAGAAGGTTGGTATCGTCTTCCAAAAAATGTACCAGTTCTGGCACACTGACACCCATCCGCTGCCTTGCAGTACAGTCTTTTGAACTAAAGACGTTGGTTGAGAGCCCTAGTCGTTCTCCTGTCTCGGTCTGGGCGTCCTGACAGTACTTCAGCCCACACACAACCATGAATAATCACAACACAATTAATTCCATACTGCATCGGCCGACTCAGTATAAACCGGGTAGCCCTATCTGCTGCATACAACAGGGTGGATAGGCGAAAACATGCTACTGCTGACCCCTCCCCCACTGTCATATCAAATTTAGCTCTCAGGGCCCTCCCGACCTCCATTTCAGATAATTACTCTACAGATTCCACAAGAGATGTAGTTAACCGTGGTAACACTGAGCCGGTAGGTTCCGTCTCTTGCTATTTGGCTTCAGGTCTCCCCTGTCCCTTGCCAAGAACTAGAATGCAAATTAATATGTGCTTTCAACGTTCGCATGCTAAAACAGAGAGGTCAGCAGGCCGCTCTCGCATGAACGTTAAACTCGTTGTATGTCGATGTCTGCTGTATCCTGGAGATTAGAATCCATGACAGTAGTCAACGTATGGAGCTAACAGCACTCGCACTGTCTACCCGATACTGGTTATACACTTCGGGTGACTCCACAACCGCCGTTACAAGTCAGGCTGGAATAGGTATAGTCCTCAGCACGACGACTGCAGCCGTAGACTTTATGACATCCGCTTGGCAGGTTCTGTTAAGGCCAGCTCTAGACGCAAGACTTTCATAAATTTATTCATTGTGTCTGCTTACGCTCCTACTGACAGTAGTGACGTCGATGTCAAGGACGCATTTTATTCGGATCTGGCCGCTCTCCTTCGGTCGACACATGGATCTGATATAGTTATTCGGACCGGAGATATGAATGCCCAAGTCCGCCTCCTTGGTGAAGCCGAATCTCGTTTAGGTGGCAGGTTTGGGATGGCGTCACATCGATCAGATAGTGACGGGCGTTTGTTGCAAGTCAGCACTAGTTTTAGGCACCGTGCACGTCATTGCTATACTTGGCGCCTGTCTTCTCCGAAGTAGGCCTGATCTCAGATAAACCACATAGCTGTTAGTTATAGGTGGCGTGGTTGCATTGAAGACTGTCGTTCTTATTGAAGCACATACTTGGATTCAGATCATGCGTTGGTACGTCGTCGTTTTGTTCTTACTTTTGCTGGGCAACGACCCAGCCGACAGCAACGGTTGGCTGTTGAAAAGCTGACTTTACGATCGGTAAAACATAAGTACTAAACCGGTTTAGAAAGCTGCCTTAGTGGTACTCACTCCGAAGATCCTAATGACTGCTGAACTCAAATCTCACAAGTCATTCAGAAAGCAGATACTGTAACATGCGACACAGGGGTACATGGGCCAAACAAACATTGAATCTTGGAGAAATCCCTGGAGTTGTTAGAAGCCAGACGGGAAGTTCCTCCTGGCAGTTCACATAACAAGTCTAGAAGAGATATCCGTAGGAAACTGAAACGTATTCTAAAAGCTAATCGCGAGGCTTAGTTAGTGGAAAAAGTTAAGGAAATGGAAACCGCTTTCGCCTCAGGGAACATCGTCATCATAACAGCCAAAAAGGTACTGTGGCTCGGGCAGCCGCTCACCTCAACAATGACGTGGAATAACATGGAAGAAAACGCTACTAAGAAAGTCAAAAGTTAATAACAGGAGACTAAGAGGATGAACTAGAAATGATATGAATACAGGTATGCCATTGATTGCGAAACATCGCCATCTCGGATAGCATCTCTAACCAGCGGTTTGAGTGATCACGAGGACCTCATCCAGGCAGGCAACACCTATCCACTTTGCTCAATGGAGCAGTCAGGTTCTTCATATTTCGTGACCACGTTGTTGGTTGACCACCACGCGGTTTTACCCAACTGTCGGCGGCCTCAGCATATAATGCCCGACAAGGCAAACGATCAGATGACATACAGTGTACATGACCCAACCAACGCAAGCTGTGTACCGTGATTAACTGCCTCAGGGAACACCGACATAATGTCCAAGCTTACCCGTGCCATTGATCCTAGGCGACCGTCTGTCAGTGAAGCTATCGGCGAGGCAGATAGCACACTAATCTATAATAAGTTCAGAAGGCTAGAACGTTGGGCGAAACACTTTGAGGGTCAATTTAGCTGGCCTCCTGCTTCTATCGTTTTGCAGCCACAAACTTGTGATGTAACAACCTGGTCGGTAGATTTGGAACTACTCACTGAGACTGAGGTTCGCAAGTGCATCTCGGCTCTCACTCGTAATAGGGCTACTGGTCCAGATGACCTCGTGCCGGTACTTTTCAAAGAAGATGAAGAGACGTTGGTAAAGACGTTGACTCAGTTGTTTAACTTTGTGTGGACGATAGAGA
>LUCH01000587.1:16698-91300 GCA_013368495.1 Paragonimus heterotremus | reverse complement strand
GCACATTGTCACGTTTCAAACCGCAGGTCAGCGTTGGACTACGGACGTCACTGCACTTATCCCACTAAATTACGTGTAGCCTACAGGCACGCAGTGCTTCGGCCCTATGTTGTTTACGCAGCTCGATTTTTAAGTCTCGCCTGACAGATCACCGATACTGTTTGCTATTTGTGCACCTTCACCCCAAATTCGCATCAGTGGAGCCGTTGTCAATAGTTGCGCGGATTTTTGCTGCTTGGGTAGCAATTTGTCCACTGGTCTGTCCGTGGGTCGCGAGTTGAGAGCTCGTGTGGCAAAGACGAGTATTACGTTCGAACGTCTTGAAAGATGTGGTTGAAAGAACCTCAACCTGAAGCCGAGCACTGAGCTGTTTGTCTACCGCTCAATGGTACTGTCTACACAACTGTACGGCAGTGAAACGTGGACACTGTATCATCGGAATGTGCGTTATCTAGGCCGCTCTCATTTGCAATGGCTAAGACGCATTTTGGATATTCGATGGTCGCACATGGTCCCGAACATTGGGGCACTACGGCGAGCGGACATGAACGGGATGGAGACTCTGCTGATGTTGAATCAGGTTCGTTGGCTGGGTCACTTCCGTCGAAAGAGCGATGACCGTATTCCGAAGCAGCTGCTGTATGGACAACTGAGATCAGGTAAGCGAAATCCTGGTGGTTCAAAGCTGAGATACCAGGATGCTGTGCAGGTAAGTCTTCCATGTTGTAAAATTGATTTTAGATGTTGGGAAGACTTAGCGTTGAACCTGACTGCTTGGAGAAATGCAATTCGGACGGGCGTTTGCGAGTTCAGCGAGCAGTTATTGTGCGGCCGGGAACGAAAGCGCGCAGTACGCAAGGGAACTATCGGTGCCATAGGTCGTGGTGACATGACTATATGGCGTTGCAATGTGTGCGGCCGCGAATGCGTTGGCCGCCTTGGATTAGTAAGTCACCAGTGTACTTACAGTGCATCGTAGGCGAACAGACGACGAGTACGTTAGGCTCAGGTAAATTATATCAGTATATCCATTCTACTTTTAATTATCACATCGACCCAAACTATGGTTGTTTGGCAACTAATCCGCTCCTCTTTCCAGAAATTCGGGTGTCCGCGATCTTTTACCCACTTTTTTCTTGAACTTTGTTGGTGTACTGAATGGTGAATCGTCTTTTCGTAGTTCAACTTTGAGTTTTGTTTCTCAACTTTATTTTCTCTGGAATGCATTAACATGCACACGTATACTGGAATGCTTCGTGTATTACATTTTACATATCTTTCTTATCAGTTTAGATTTTGTCACTGCAGTCTCTCCTATGTGTGTTTGGTTTCCGAGATAAGGGTTTCCTTTTCCTTTTCCTGCTAGTCATTCAATTGGCTAACCAGCATTGGCCGGCTGGACAGAAAGACCTCATTCACACACCTACTGGTGTGTGTGGGTTTACACCGGATACGTGGTGTGTGAGTGGAACCGCAAGCGGTACAGCGCAAGCCACTTGAGGTGATGGTTTAAAGAGCAGACGTCCTTCGGCTTCGGTCATTGTAACAGGCTAATCCGTTTCGGATGCCGCCAACCAGACTCTTGACGCAGTGTCCTCAAAATTCCAGTCCGAATTAGGGGCACGAGGCGAGCTGGGATATATCTGCTCTATAGGAGTTAATGTACTGTGCGAAGAAACTCCGCCTATTTACCATCAACATGGGTACCTACACGTGTGGTACTCGGAAAGAGATAGCTACATTGTACTGAACGGTCATAACTAATTTTACTCCCCCAGTCATCTTTCCTACAAGTGTCTTGTTTCCTTCCCATAAGAAAAGCAGACTCGTTTCAGAACAGACTATTTTTGAACGCTTTCATCAGAGTACCTCCTAAGGATTACGGTACAAAACATCTCGAAATCATGCTTGGACGTTTGTAGTCATAGGTGCAGACAAAACGTTCCAGAATAAAGATAAATCAGGACCTGACGATAACACCAGCAGCCCTAAGTCTGTTCCGTGCATTTAACTGATAATAAACTGCTCGGAGATAGTGTAGTTAAGTATAATGCGCACGATGATGTTAGAACAAAAATGACATTAAGTTCGGTTGTCAGCCCAACAAAACTGACAAACAGCCATCGATGATTAGTGCCTCTAGCCATTAGAACTTTGGGCAAGGCGAAAATTGTCATTGTCATGACTTTTATCCTTTACAATTTTGCACACTTGTTTCAGATTATTCAGATGACCAACTTTCTATGTAGTGATGACAAAACTAGTTTACAAAATCATCTTTCACTCAACAACACCTTTATTCCTAAATTGGTTTTGTTATTTACAAACAGACTTGACATTTATGACAGTACTCCTAAATTCTCGTCGTTCCTCGCTTACACAAGGAATCTTTAAATGTGGTTTACAAAATGTACACATTGTTCCCCCGTAATTCCTTGATGGCATGATGAACTATTTATTCAAGAAAAAGCAGGCGACATACCTGCTTGCTAAGTACGTAATCAGGATCAGCACTTATTACTGCATTGCGATGAATTTGCAACTGCTGCTCTATTCTCGCCTCAACTATACCCGGACGTTCTCAAAAGGACTTCCGGTGGGTGAATACGGTGCTGATCGCGATAAGTGCCTTCCGTGATGGGTACAGGCTGTCGTCGTACCGATGTGTTTTCATTGGTATTCATGCTGACAGGGATTTGACACATCTTCACAATGATGAACCACCCATCCAACTATCGGCTTACAGCAGTCATCGATACTTTCCTTTCAAACCGTGCTTTCATATGTCTTTTCAAAAATTCCAGAGTGGCTATCGAACTTGTGCAGATCCAGTTCGGTATTGTGTCGAACATCGAATCACTCAAAACGATCGCAACTTCGCAATTCCATAAACGTTTCGACCAGCCATTCCCGAAGACAAGCGCCAGATTCGAGTATTGTCTTAGTAAGAGCGAAAGCCGAGGCCGGTCATGAGTGACGTTCAAGTTATACCAATGTTATCTCTTCATTTTAATTGCACAGAAGACTGATGAGAGAATGTGAACAATCCGTAAAAGTGACTATCGCATTGTTGTTCTGGTGTCTACTGAACCACAGGGAAGTTTTCGGCTTGGCTCACTGGATTTTCAAACTAGTGAGTTCCCAGCAACTGCTCTTGTTGAAATGTTAAGGTATTTACCAAGCGTAAAGGTGTAGGCTAGAGAGTCAAACAATAAGTCATGCTGTATCATTTGAAAAAGCCACTTTAATATACAAGGACGTTATACATTGACATGAAAATGTAACTTACAGCCTCGCAACCATGTAGCAGATAATACAATAGACAACCAAACAACCGTCAGTATAAAATGTGTAAACTCCAAGCCGGCACATAATCCGGCGACAGTAAAATTCCCCATGGAAGAATAGTGAAGGGACTTACCTTGCATGTTGTTCGTGTTAATGTTGGACTCTTGATTACGGACTGACCGAACCATGTTAGGTGGAGCAAAAGGATGATCTGTATGAACGGAGGGACGGGGTCCATGTAACGCAACGGGTTGCGTCGGAGATGTGGTTTGGAAACGAGACAATGCTTCTAAGGTTGCATTAGACAGATGGTCTACTCCGGATATATGGGTTTCCCGAGGTTTCTGTGAATGTGAGCTACTGGAAGGAACATTTCCAGGCGGTTTTTGAGCACCAGATTCCGGTTTTGAATAATTCTCACCCATAACAAACAAAACAAAACTGCAGAGTACAAAATGGTTCGAATCGAAGAGTCGGTGACAGTCAGAAATCAACGTGCACGGAAGGCACAACCTAATACTATAAAAGCACGCCAACTATCACTGATATAGTAGCCTCAATGGGTTGGCGACGGAAGTAGGAGGAAGGATAACTAAGTATTCCGTATCTCAGGGCAGTGAATTACGAGGCCGGGGAAGACAAGTCTGAAACAAAAACAGGTGCAGTAGCTGAACTACGAGAGCAAAATTTAATGCAAAAGAACTCTGAAAGCAGACAATCATCATCATCATCATAAACAGTAATACATCAGTGGTTCACACTGGTGCTTAACTGCCACACAACCATGAAGAAGAATAAAAAGTAAACCCTGTGTAGGAAGAGAGAAGAAAAGAAAGGGAAAGGGGAGGGGACCTAGTCACTGAAAATACCTACGTCTACATTCAAATATACATCAAGGCGCCTACACCTTGCAAACAAACAACCGAGCTGTAAGTGAAAGTAAGGCGTCATCAGCAAGACAGCTTCCTCACGGCTTTCACTGCCCCGCGTCATTATATGCACTCACTTCACCGACAACTCTGCCAAACAACGACAACATTCAGGCCACTGAGCTCGGTTAGCCGCCATCTCACCTAAAGTTTCAAGCCATTGACTCTGTGAGTCGGCTCTAGCCCGCGAGACGAACCCGATCTACAGTGCCCAACCCCCTCGTGAGCGATTTCATTCGTCTACGCCAGGTCATCATCTGTCTACCTCGCACCTTACGCCAATCGGTCGAAGCGTCGGCAAACAGTGCTCGGTGTGGCAAGCGATTAGCTGGTATCCTTAGTACATGACCTAATCATCTAAGTCTGTGCAAATGTAGTGATTGAATAAAAGAATTCGTTTGACAATCAGTGCCAAACACCCGCTTCTTAACCTCTTCGTTGCTAACTCGTTGGTGCCACCCGATATGAGCGATTGAACGCAAACATCGGTGGTCAAATACCTGAAAACGGTTCACGTCCTCTACCCTGAGTGGTCAGAATTCGCTGCCGTGAAGTAATACAGCCCTCACTGTTGTCTGATATACGCGACCCTTAGGTTTCAGGGAAACGAACACCGCCCTAGCCTTGGAAATACGCACCTCCATTTCATTCCCAACACCTCCGCCGCCGCCGCTGATGCAGCTTCCCAGATACACAAACCGGTCAACAACCTCCATGACTTCATTATCTAATATTAAATCTACATAATCACAGCAGACAAAGCATCTACAAGGGCAATACCATCGGGAAGAAATCAAACTTTATAAACGCACAACCACGAAACGTTAGGCTGACAATTTAATCCATTGCAATGAAGCTCGAGTTTGAGAGCAGGACCCTCAGTAGAGCTGTTAAACAGAGCTGTATATGAATAAGCTGGAGACTCAAGGATAAAGAAAGCAAGAAACAAATCATCTCGCTGTATTCGACATTCAAGAAAGTATACACTAAGTTCGTTAGGTCTTCTTTTACACGGCTTCGTGCGTATTCGGAGGACTATCTTTATGGCTCTTCTTTGGAAACTATAAGTACAGCCTTATTCTTTTTAGAGATAAGCCAGATTGCAGTGCCACTCCTAAGATGAGGCTGAACGAAACTTGTAAAGAAACACAGAGCATGCGGAGTGGAACTTTCCCCAGAGACGCTTGAGGAGTGTCAAGAACCTGCTGGCTTTTTTGGCATTAGTTTGTGTTCGGTAAACTAGAGAAGATACTGGAAACGAACGTATCCATATCTCTGCCAGCAGATAAATTGGGCCAGATGTGTGCCAAAGATGCACTGCCTTGCACTTCTCGATGTTGAAGTCAAGATTCCTGAGACATAGCACACAGCATTCAGTTACGTTCAGTTCACAAGACTTTCGGTGAGTGTCAATGACGTCCAGTTTCTTACACTAGTGGGCTTTAACGACCAAACCGTGTTGCAACAATTGGGAAAAAACAACTGTTTCATTTTGGTTTCGTTAAGAGAATTCTACCGACGGAGTGGCTCACAAGGCCGTCAGCTAATGTGGCGTGCTCATCAAATGTATACAGGTCCAATGCCCGGGCCATTGCCACCGTACACCGCATTCGGACTCACGTATTTCGGAATATGGCTTGCGTTCAACAAGAAAATGAATGGCCACAATGGAGGGAAAAATTGGATGGGGAGAGTGGACGGAAGGAGAAGAAAATAAAACAAACATTCAGGCTAATGGTATGAAATCACAGACATAAGCAGAAAAGTAAGCCAACACTAAGAAGGAAAGGAAGAAGTAAAAACAAAACGACGTACCCTGCTGGCACAGTAAAACCCCAAACCGAGAACACCATCAACCAACACTTATGAAATCGATACTTAAAGTCAGCTACTGTGGTGGCGGCCATTACTGTAAGCCGTAGTTTATTCCAGTTTATTACCGGATATCAGGAAAACTCGAATATGCCCTCTGGCTGGCTCCTTAGCGAGCTTTGATTCACGCTCTCAGAATGCCCAATATCCTTCGGAAACCAACAGGTAATTAGTCGCGTCTGAGAACACCTTTAATAACTTAAGAGTTCCAATCAGACTGCCTCTTCCGGAGCTCCTTTCGAGCGAAGAAAAGATTGAGAATTACTCGCAACGAAAATTTATCGTTTAGAGGACATGAGTTGCAGATTGTGAAAAAAAGAGTTAAGATTCGAATCCGGTCCAACTTTTTCGCATATAGTTATGAACAGTTGGAAAAAATTACTGTCCGATGTGGTGTTGGCCAACACGGTTATCGACTTCAGGCGCATACTTGAAGCTTGTTGGCTGACATTAATTCCGGATACGGAGTGATGATAAGGTGATCAGGATCTACTTAACCTGATGACAACCCTCTCTCTTTCCTCTGTCTGCGTCTCTGTCATGCTTCTCCCCTTTCCTTTATTACCAGTTGTAGGCAATTTGCGTGGGACTTCTTTATTAATTATTTGTCTCTCAGCTGTTCTTCTTTTATCACAAGCAAGTAATTACTTTTGTCCTGTCACCCAGGAGTCTGATGGAGATATGGTAGCACCAGCATTGGCTGTGATCCTGTCTATTAATCTGAGTACACCATGATTGCTGACGGTGATTCCCGCTGCCCTCCGTTATTCAACCTTTGGCATCCAAGAGATCATTTACGTAGTCCTGATGAGGACTTGATCAAGGGTAGTCTTGTTGCTCTTTCAATAAGATACTGTGTTCTACCTACCGCTGAAGATTCCAAAATACTGCTGGAGGGAAATTTTTCTTCTCCATTTGTCGCAGCACGGTGGGAACATCCGAGCTCGCTGATGCAGGAAACTGGACATCAACCGGTTACTAGCCTCAAGTCCTGTGATCTGAACTAAACTGAGTTTCTTTTAACATGTAAGCTTCACAAACATCTTTGTAAATTTGTTATACTATCTGTAGTGCCTGCATTTGTGGGGGTATCTCGTCAAGCCCCGTGGACTTATCAACGCGCAGCAGGAAAGACGTTAGGGGATGAATCCGAGCTACGATCAGGACAGAAAACCGTGGTGCATGGTTTCGTCTCAGCGGAGTTGCTGAAGACGGGTGCACACTGAACAGATAATATGTCAGCTGCCTCGTAGCTCAAGAGTCCTGAAGATCCCATGAGAGAGGATATGGCAGCTTTCGGTCTGGTCAAGGAGGCCAAGTGCCCGAAGAACCTTTTAGGACAATCGGCGATATATCTCCTAAGTGATACTTGGTGAGCCCTGAGGTCGGTGCGTACGGCTGCTGTGCACTGATTACGACAACATCCGTAAGCCAGTTGTGAGGCACCATCTCCTTTAAAGAGAAATGCATCCCACAAGGCCCGCTTCCCTTTCATTAGACGCTTTGTTGATGGTTTGAGCCAGGACGATTTACAGGTGAGGCTTGGGGTACAAAGTGGAACAGAACTAGTTATCGCAGTGCTTAGGTGTGATAAAATACGCTCTAGAGGTTCGTCTACTGTGCTACATTCTTCAGGTGGTGGTCAGTTAGCTTGAGGTAAAAGATTACACATCTTTCGAAAGTTGTCTCGTCTGAAATTACGTCGAGCCGACAGTAAAGGGCGGATGGTCGTGACGTCGCATATTAAGCATGGTCGCTTGCATGGCATGGCATGGTCGTATGCACCTAACGGCGCACCAACTTCGACTATATCCATCATATGGAGCTCGGTAGTTAACATGGTGTTTAATCGGGATGGCCTGTGGCCTTCTCTTCACCTTGTAGGTTGATTGACATGCTCGGTTGTTCCTACTTCCTGCACGAGGTTGCAGAATTCAGTGGCCACAATACCAGACGTTAGCCCGCTGGAGAGACCTGCATGCGGGAGGTTGAAGTCCCCTAAAACGATGGTGTGATGTCCGGGGATTGCGGTGGCATGTCTAATGACACTGTGCACTCTTTCATCTCATTCTGAGAGTGCGGACGGGGCACGATGAATGAAGCCAACAATGACTTGTGATAAATGGGGTGTCCTAACATTTATCCACAGGGACTCTAAGTGAAAGCTGGGTTTGGTTTCTGTTTAGGGCTGGGCGTAATTCAGCACCAACGTAGATTGCTACGCCCCCAACTCTGCTGGCTAGCCGATCCATGCGAAAGATAGTGTAACCAGGGGTTTCCATCTCATGATCGGATATGTCCGGCATTAGCCATGTCTCCGCCACACCTATGATCTTGGGCTTCTTTGAATCAACAAGCTGTCGCAGTTCCTCCACTTTGTTTTTTATAGAAAGAACATTAGCAAACATACACCACTAGCTAGATACGTGTACCTGCGTACCCTCATCTGTAATGGTGTCTGTCTTCAGATGTGTAACGGGTACTACCTGAGCTAGGCCGACTCTTTTGAGGTCGGCTGTACAAGGTTTTTTGGCTGTGAGGGAGATGGTAGGTTACTGATGACCTCCGGTATCCTGGTCATCTTTACCACACTTGCCGCCATGGGAGGTATACCAGTAAAAGGTGTTCCACGCTCAGACCTTGGTTTGTCTGCGTGAAGTCATATCTCAGATGGGAAGCTATTTTTTAGCATACGCCACTTCTGAAGGACAGTGGACAACGTATTTCTTGTGAAGAGAGTGATTCGTAATAGTCTGGGGGCTGGGATGGAGTTTAGATGTATTGGGCGCGGAAGGCATTGGATAGACCATGCTCCACATTCGCCTAAGTTTAGGTTTAGTTTAGCTCGAATAAACCTCCACTGGTCGATGTCATGCTTATGCGCGTGCAGTGTATCCGCATCCTTCAGCTCCTCTATGTCGTGTACAACTAACCTACACGTTCGGTCATGCTAGGACCTCTGAGGGTTGTGATATGCCCTTCGTCGAGTCTCCCTGATCACCCAAGATAAGTCAGGTTTCGCTCTTAAGCAAGAATCATTGAGTCTAGCCAGAGGAGATGTTGTTAAGAGAATCTCCTCGACGTCTTCTATCTGGTCGAGCGTGACACGGATTGGCCCAGGGAGTGCGTCTTGGTGGGACTTACGAAGCCTGTATGGCGTGGGTTTATCTTCCACGTCTAGCTTAAGTAGATCGCAGAAGGATCTCCACTGCAATTGATCATCAGCTTCTTTCTGGTCGAGCAACGTGCTTTCGCTTTCTGCAGCGTTATAGATAATGAGATTGTCTAGCAAACTCTGGGCAGTGACTACGCCTGGGCGCATTTGTGCCCTGTGTTCTGAGCTGGAGGACGGCTGTGTGATTACGGCCTTCGACTAACGACCTATAGCTTTCCTGTTTGTGCCGATGGGTAACTTGGAGGCACCAGGTCGCTGAGATACAGTGATGACGGCCGACTTTGGTTGTGTGCAGCCTCGCTGAGGTTGCCTGGCGTTGGCGTATCGGGACTGCATATTGTAGAGATTGAGGAACTGACTAACTCGCTTGTTCTGTCTGCATCCTGAGTGATGTTGTCCTTACGGATGTCTAGTCGGCATGTCACACAATGGTATCTGAGGGCCGGGGTGGGTGAGTCTCGGAGACTTGAATACATGTCGGTGGGGAATTCGGGGTGATACTTGCAGTGAGCCCAATAGTTACAGAAGTCACAGGCCATGGCTTTGCTGCGAGGTCCTACTACCTTCGAGCACGATCCACAAACGTCGGCAGTCGGACTAACGACACGTCCCATGCTAGCTAACTAACAAATTTACAAAGCTTACAAAGTTTAGGAAAATAAGAGTAGGGAACAAGATGAATAGAACTTGCCAAACGTGCTGTCCGGTGAGTCTCTATGGTGCCACGAAGTATTGCTGTGTTGCTGCAGTGGATGGTATGTTAGGGGCAGCAGTGTCAAGAAAAGAATTCCGTGCAGCAGAAGTAAATGGAGAGTTTCTGAAGCCTCAAATTGGAGAAATGGCGCTTCCACTCAGATAATTTATGGTTATAAAGTCATTTTCTTTTACCTTCAGAAATTCGTCAAGTTAAATTTGACTTTCGCGCGATCACTTACGCGAAGCTCGAAATATTTCAGTAACTCGTAGCTAGGAATGGTACAAAAGCAAAATTTTCAATTATAAGAAGTGAAATCGAACGAAATTTTTTAGGTGCCACCTATCTATCAGTCGCAACACACAACACAAGAGTAAGAAACTTCACACATTTATAAGGTGTGTACAGAGAACCCAGTGGAGAATGGACCTCCAGCTGTTCCGTTCCTATTGGTCAACAAGGCTAATGGTGTCCACCACAAGTTACCAACTGGAATAAACTTGAAAACACGGCGCGAAAGAGGAATTCTGCATTTCATATTATGAAATGACATACAGTGAGTGGCACTGGAAACACAGACATGATGGTCAAGTTCAAAAGGCTTGTGCTTCTATGTAACGCTCATCGGTGAAACCCATCACAATTAAGGGCAGCATGGAGAAGCTATATGAATTTTCATGCAACAGCAGAATAATAGTGTTATTCATTATCTTCAGTATGAACTTTTTGCACGCTGTAGTACCACTTCTATTACACATATCTACGTTCTCAGCGTTCTCAAAGAATTTGCTATTGATTATCACTTCACAAGTGACACAGGTTTAGGCGGTCAGATAAATATTCAGTGATTCAGTGGGTTGTAAAGGGAAGTAGGAAGCTGACGGTCATGACACCTCCGTACCTCCATGCGTGGAACCTGAAGGTCTTCAGCAACCGGCTGAAATTGAGAAAGAGATAAAGTATATGAACTAATGCACTCCAGCGAGTGAAATATTCGGCGACTGATACACGGGTCCGAGGCAGAGGCTCAAGTTCAGTTCAGTTCAGTTTACAGGACGGAACAGCTTCAGTCAGAAATTGTCCAGTTTCTTGCAACGGTGTGCTTCTCGGAGCGCACAATGCAGCGACGATAATGAAACGACATTCTTCATAAGAGTCCCGGATCCAATCGGTTTTTCTTGTTCAATGTCGAGCAGGCGTCTGTTGATCTGAAAGGCATCCATGGAAAACAAGGTGTAGCACCGCTCATGGGAATTACACTAAACACCACAAAACAAACTAAGATTACTCACATAAAAGGGTTTTCGGAAAATGAGAGTCAAGTAATGATTTGAAGCGGTCGCTAGAAGCGCTACTGACGACCTCAGCAGGCAGACCGCCTCAGAAGTTAACAACCCTGTAGGAAAAGAACTGCTGTCTGAGAAAGGTCCGAGGACGAAGCGTGAACAGCTTCATGTTATGTCCTCGCCGACCGTCATCATTGGTTACAGTGAAGAACTGACCGACGAGGTCTACTCTAAAGAGGAAGTGTGTGAAAATTGAATCACAGCGGAGCCGTGGAAATTCAAGTGGGTATAGATCAAGAATTTCTAGTCGAGACTCGTACGCGACGAATCTCAGGCCTCTAACTAGTTTGGCACCATATGTTCGCCGAGGCAAACCTGTGGGATCGAGCGAACCCAGGACGACCGGTCGACAGTAGCTCAACGGGTAGACAAGTTGTATATTGTCGACCGGCGAGGTCAACGCATGTGTAAACGGACACCAAGACGAAACCACTAGTGTGCGGAGCGGCAAGTGTGCACGCAGTGATGTCGTACGTTTGAGTACGCGGGATAGTCGTCAGTATCTCCACTCGTTTAAACTAGTTTTTCAGTACGTACATAAGTTAGAATCAGAAAGGGTACAAATGACACTTGTGACCCTAACGCAGCCGATAAGAACGAATAAGTTCGCTACAGAACTCGTCTACTGGAAGGCAACCGGTGTTTTCTCTGAAAACGTTGTAGTGTTTCTGTTAGCAGGAACCGTTGACACAAGCATGAATGGTCAAATTTTCTCCTGCTACACAGCTCGAGTCTACGGCCAGTGAAAGAAGGAGGGAGGACAATCGGAAGTGGTTTGAGGGAGCACGGTTTGGAAGGTTAATGACCGTAGGTGAGCAGGGGAGTTGGGCATGAACCAGCTGTAGTCGACCTAATAGGATCGTAGCAATGTTCGCGTCCGTCGTATGTAGTCCTTGCAGAATTTCGAATTCTCCAGCGTTCAAAAGAATGAGAATGTTTCTTTCTTTTTACGATTTTTTCTTTTGAATCCCGTTGGTCGCGTTTGCTGTAGGTGGAGCTGTATGAAAATGCAACAACAACAATGGAAAACTAGATAAGGCTGACGTCCACATAGTCTGCAAACCTCACCGACATTTGCAACTCTCGACCACGTATGTTCTGGAGATTTGTATTCGTCGAGGTAGGAGCAGTCGTAACGGAAGCCGGACCTGTGCCAACGATAGGAAATGCAGTGGCTGCTGAGGATATTGTTGGTTGCAACCCAATGTCCACATCAGGCACCATTAAAAACGCTTACTTTAGTCTATTGATAGAGATAACCACGCGTTTACCCTCATGTTCCAACTCAAACGTTTTATCGTAGCGCGTGAGTACGCGGAATGGACTTGCGTGCGGTTGGTGTAACTGCACGCACCAAAACGTGTGAACACGTTGACAGACGAGGGTCTACGTACGCTGGCGTCGTCTGTTTCATTTGTGAGGTCGGTCGGAGGCGTCTCATGTGCTGGGCCAACCTCTCGCCGTTAGCCGCGAAGTTAATGGGCCCCGTTGTTCGTGGCGCAGCCATCTCTCCGGGTAAACGTAAGGAGCACCCATAGACTAACTGGGCGGGATGGTATGCAGGCCAGCCTTTAGCGTGTTTCGGATACCTGACAAGACTAATGACAGAACTCGTGCCACGAAGGATTGTTGCTAGCGGATAACTAACTTTTCAATTGCTGATGAAAACGTTCACCTAACCCGTTGGTTGCCGGGCGGTAAGCTGTTGTGTAGATTCGAATACAGCCTAGTGTGTTGAGAACTGACGTGAATGCTAGGTCAAAACATGATCAGCGATCGGTAGTCACTACAGCTGGGCAACCCAATGTTCCAGGGATGCTCGTCCGACGGTTTTCGACAAGCAATTCTTAATGGGTGAGGCTACAGGCCAAAGTGTAATTTTGTCTACACATGTCGTGATATATTTACACCCATTTGGAGGTGGCAAAGGTCCTACTAGTTCAACATACACGTGGCAGGAACGCTCATCGGGGGCTGCCAAACCCCCCACTGGGGTGCGCGTGTGACAATGAATTTTAGACCGCTGACATTTTATGCACGCTTTGGCTCATATGCGCACGTCTTGGTTGACATTACGCTGGACGAAACGCTCGGTGATCATTTTGACTATTGAACGTATGTCTGCGTGAAAGGTGTTTAGCCACGTATCAAAAATTTGGCAGCGGAAAGCTAGTAAAATAACCGGGCGAGGGATGCCTTGTGAAGTCTCGCAAGTAATCATCTCTCCGGATGAACTCATGGAAACGCTCTGTAGCTTGAGGGAACTAGGCCGACTGAGTTGTTTTATCTCCGTATCGTTGTACTGTGCAGCTACGATTGCTGCCAGATCGATTGAGCTCGCATAGATGACAATAACGAATACGGTCGCTACAAATTTCGAAAATTGTTACGAAGCTAGAAGAAACAACATGGCCTGGTAAACCATTTCAAGCCCTGCAAACGCGCAATGAGTAAAAGCTATGTTTGCAATCGAATCTGCTATGTTGGTCACCTAGTTTTAAGGAGTGACACTTCATTGTCATGTTACTCCCCTTGTTGAGCGCCAGGCGCAAGGATATTCCGGGGACTGCATGATCAAAAAGGTTAATACCAGGTCACCTTTAGGCCGACGGTACTCTAAGGAATACGTGTTCAAAGATTTCAACCTTTTCTCTAATTACCCTGTTTTCAGACCCCGAACTGCCTTAATGGCTCGACGTTGTACCGTCTCCAGTGGCAACCTGTCATTTTGGAGACGCAGTGGCCAGATTACAGTTCCATTCTCCAGATGCGGTCGAACGAAACTGTTGTAAAGAAGCTGAAAACAATTAGGGTTCAACTGACCAAAGAGGCGTTTCAATAACGCCGGGATGTTGTTAGCCTTTTTGCATTTGTTTCGGCGTTCGCATGGCTCGAGAGAGTGTGTGAATCAATGCACCTTATGTCTTTCTCAATAAGAATCGTCTGAAGCGGACATCCGTCGAGGTAATAAATGGTTTTCATAGAGCCGCAAAAGTGCGTAGCTTTTTAATTACCATCACCAAGTTCGAATCGATTCGCTCGAAATCAGCTGAATAGAATATCGAGGTCTTTCTGTAGGATGGCAGGATCATCGGTTGTGTTGACCGCTTGCCAAATTTTAACGTCTTCCGCAACCAGTAATATTGGAAAAGTGATCGACAGTGGTAGATCGTTGATAATTACCAAAAATAACTGCGGGCCAAGATTTGAACCTTCAGGCCTCGGCTGCAGGTACAATAAACACCAGTAACACACACCTTGTATAGACGGTTCGCGAGACACGACTCAAGCCACTGGAGAAGGTTGCCTCACACCCCATAATGGGAAAGCTTGCCGATCAAAACAGAATGATCCACGCGGTCGAATGCCTTAACAAAGTCTAGATATACAACGTCTAGTCCACTACCCTGATCAACTGCATTAGTTCACCGGCCGGTGGCTATCAGCAGATTTGTGGTACACGGACGGCCCTAGCGAAACCCGTGTTGCGCAATAGAGAAAAACTCACGAAAAGTGAGATACTTATAAACAGAGTCTATAAAAGCGCCTCTAAAATTTTTAAGACGCCTGACAGCAATGTAGTTGGTCTGTAGTCCCTGGGGCAATTTCGCCTACCACCCTTGAAAACGGGTGTAATGGCCGCGAGTTTCTAACTTCTGGGCACTGTTTCCTGGGAGGCGGATTGCGTAAACATTGTCAAGTGTGTCAGTAAGCCGTTCCGCCGCTTCCCGTGAGGCATTTTGAGGTACACCGTCGGAGCCAGGAGAGCTGTCCCTAAGGCACCTGAGTTTAACCGACGTCGCCGTGGAGGAATTATCCACAGTGTAAGCGTCACCGATTCCAATTTGGAAACAAGCCTAAAAAACTGATGGCGGCCGCGCGAAAACACTGCTTAAAAACTCAGCAAAGGCATCAGTGATCGTTGTATGGAGCTAGTAAGGCCTGGTGGGCCAAAGAGTTGCGGAACTCCGACTTTCGCATCGTTAGAAACTGGTGTAAACGGGAAATCCGTGAGCACACCAAACGTGTACAAGAGCGGTGCTACACCCTGTTTTCAGTGACTGCCTTTTAGGTCAACGGAAAACCGCTGACATCGAAACGGACAAACTGACTGGATCCAGGTGACTTGGGCCTCCAACCTGGAACCCGTGAGCCTTTTACTTAAGGTGAATTCATACAGTGCAGTGGGTCCAGATAAGATCCACCACAAAATTCTCAAAGAAGTAGCCGCTAGTCTGGCAGAATCCCTTTGTAAGGTGTTTAAACAGGTACTCCAGATTGGCATTCTCCCTAGTGCATGGAAAGAGGCGACGGTCACGCCTTTATTTGAAGCGGGTGACCGGCAATCTCTGGCTAGCTATCGGCCAATCAGCCTTACTACTATTCCGTGCAAGATGATGGAGCGCTTATTCTAGCGTGCCATCCTTAACCACTTTTTATTAAACCATCTTTCCACCATCCTGCATAGTTTCCTTCCTAATTGGTCATGCGTAACTAATTTGCTTGTTTTCATGGACAGTCTGACGGAGGTCAGAGACAATGTCCTCATCCCAGACTCCGTCTTCTTCGACTTTGCCAAGGCGTTTGACCGTGTCCCATATGGACCCCTGGAACACAAACTGGAAGCTTATGTTATTCAAGCGGAGGTTCTTCGCTGGATTGTTTCTAAACTTGATAACAGAACGTTTAGAATTAAGACGGGATCAGACTACTTATCTCCCTCTTTCATTTCTGCGGGAGTTCCTCAAGGGTCGGTGCTAGGTCCTCTGTTGTTTCTGATCTATATCAATGACCTTTCGGGCAATATTTCCAGCAAAGCCCCCCTATATGTTGATGACCTAAAAATCTGGAATGCCACTGATCCCAACGCACTACAGATTGATCTTGAAGCGATTAAGCGTTGGTTCAACGATTAAAGTCTCACACTAAATGATAGTAAATGCACATATATGTCACTCAGTGGAGATTCTGGGAACGCCTTCGTGATTCATAGTGCACTCGGCAAAACAGGTATCATGGAAATCGATCTGAAGAAAGATATGGACATCTGGTTGCCGTCTAACTTATCTTTTGCGCATCACCACGGGATGGTGGCGAAAAGAGGGTTTGCCTCCCTTAGGATGTTTAAGCGCACTTTCCCCCGTATAGGCAGGAAAGCGTTCTAAGCGCTGTACGGGGTTTATATAGGGCCACTCCCAGAGTATGCTAATCAGGTCGTTTATACCTGCCTGAATAAAGATATCCTAGCCATTAAACGTGCCCAGCGTGTGGCCACCTAACTAGTCACGGGCCGCAGCAATGTCGCGCGCGAGTCTCGACTAGAAATTCTTGATCTATACCCACTTGAATTTCCACGGCTCCGCTGTGATTCAATTTTCACACACTTCCTCTTTAGAGTAGACCTCGTCGGTCAGTTCTTCACTGTAACCAATGATGACGGTCGGCGAGGACATAACATGAAGCTGTTCACGCTTCGTCCTCGGACCTTTCTCAGACAGCAGTTCTTTTCCTACAGGGTTGTTAACTTCTGAGGCGGTCTGCCTGCTGAGGTCGTCAGTAGCGCTTCTAGCGACCGCTTCAAATCATTACTTGACTCTCATTTTCCGAAAACCCTTTTATGTGAGTAATCTTAGTTTGTTTTGTGGTGTTTAGTGTAATTCCCATGAGCGGTGCTACACCTTGTTTTCCATGGATGCCTTTCAGATCAACAGACGCCTGCTCGACATTGAACAAGAAAAACCGATTGGATCCGGGACTCTTATGAAGAATGTCGTTTCATTATCGTCGCTGCATTGTGCGCTCCGAGAAGCACACCGTTGCAAGAAACTGGACAATTTCTGACTGAAGCTGTTCCGTCCTGTAAACTGAACTGAACTGAACTTGAGCCTCTGCCTCGGACCCGTGTATCAATCGCTGAATCGCTGAATTCGCTTCTGCGATTTGATATTGCCAATCGGAAGATTTTTTCTGGATCACCGATATGCCGTTCTGTATGATTTTGTTTGTAATGATGGCGTTTACATCGAATTTACGGTGTACACCGTTTCCTTACGGCATCGTATCTTGTTTCGTCAACTTCAGATCCTAATAATCGACAGCATGTCCAAACATCCCGACTCTTCAGAACGAGTTTAATTGTACTAGTGCGTGATTGACTAGGAGCTCGATAACGGTGCAGATTCACTTACGGCTGCAGAAACGATGGTAGTATGCTTTTCACACACATCATCCACAGAGTGGAGTGGAGTGTTGCATGCCCCCGATTGCATCTCCAATTGGCCATGAAGTTTCCCCACACCAATTTTCTGGAAGTTTCTGCGATTATCGGCCGTTGAGCTGACCAGATTCGTGCTGATAGTTAAGTCGAGTGAGACGGCCGCGTGACGACGTGGTCCGAGTGATACGGTGATTGTGAGGTTGTCTACCGTGAACTCATCTTTTGTGAATTAGTCCAGTAGCGACGGATTATGGCCAGTATGCCATCGTGTGAAGCCAGATATGTGTACCGTGAAGCCCAATGGTCCGACTGTATGAAAAAACTTGCAGAGATAGAACTTCCAGTGCGTGAGTAGAAGAAGGCCGGAAAGTTGATTTCGGGTAAATCGGAATCGCTCATTAAGAGGATGTGGGAAAATCCTAGAGTTGGTAAAACTTCCGATCCAGATAATAAGAGTTCGTCTCCCGAATTCTCAGAAGACGGTAAATGACACAGGACCCCTACCAGCCAGCGTTTTGAACCAATTAAGCTAACCGAGCACCGGACCCTTTCTTGAATCGTGGCAAGTACTGGATTGTTAAAAACAAAGGCCGGAAGAGAAGTGTGGATTTAGAGGGCCGATCTCCCTCCTCTACCTCCAGTTCTATCCGCACGGAAGGTAACCTCATCCTCTAAAGCGATATCAAAATCTAGGTAGGAAGTGCTCAGCCATGACTCCGTTATGGCAACATTCCGGGACATTGCAGTAGAACAAAGTTCGCTAAGCTCTGGTAATTTATTCTCCAAGCTAAGTGCATTTGTGTACATTCATTTTACAAGGATAACGGTGAACGAATTAACGTTCTTCTACGACTGTGTATGGAAGGTTCATTCAAAACACAACACTGATGGAGTACGCTGACTCCACAGGATCCGGCTGTAAGGAGTTTTTGAGGTCGTTAAATCCTCATTGAGAACCACCAGGAGACTAGCGCGTGTGCGGTGGTCGGCTTTTAATAAATCTCGACCCTCTTTAGAACGATTGGGGTAAAACGAAATCCCGTCAGGGATAAGAAGACGCCGATGGCGGAACCGCCTCTGTATATGCGATGCCATCTCATGCGAGGCGACAGTGATTTTGAAGAGTCGTGGTCGAGATTCGTGTAACTCCAGCTTGAGCAGCAGAATTCGATGAATACGTTGAACCTGGACGTTGGCAAGTTCAAGAGCAGTTGACAAGACTCGCTACTGACTGCTGTCGTGTTCCAGGTCGTTGGTGGTGGAATCGGGGACACTTTAATATTAACATTGCGATGTCGGTCAGTGGTTCCAGGTTCCTTCTGAGCGAGGTTTTGCCTCTGAGGTTCAACTCATGCTATATCAGGGCATACCCGGGCCCCTGAGTCATCGGTCAGCTTATGCGCCTGTGAGAGAACGTCTTCAGTCAAATTAGATGACGGAAGTACGACCGATACTAACCAATGTTTCTGAGCATGTGGCGAGTCTAATTTCCTCGCCAACGTCGTGATAAGGATTGGGACACTTGGATTTATGCCCATCTTAGTGCAAAGATTGACACACAGCTCACGATCATGCTCGTCTCGCAGCTTTAAGCAGCTGACGGCATATTCCGGAAGGTTCAGAAAGGTTGCAGAATCCTCCCAGGCACATGAGCTGCACCGTTTGGGATCGACAGTGTTAATGCCCCCGGAGAACTTCGCCGAAATTACGCTGTCATTAACGTAGTTCTCTCGAGCAGCAACGTCGGGCCTCTTAGATAGTACCGGACGAAGCACCTCGGAATTCGGTCGCTTTTGCTTACACGCGTTTTCGGAGTAACCGTGGTAACCCTCTTTGACTTCACTTCCTAGGGAACTGACGCATAGGATGCTGTGCGAGTAACACTCGCACTACATAACTTACTGGCTACAGCCGCGGCTCCGGGGATGTCACGCCCACTGGTAAGGTGCTAGTTTCAGAACTAGGGGCATGCCTAGCGGTTTCACAACAGAGGCAAACAAGATGAATATAATCTAGCTGTGTTGTTGTTAACATTTCGCAAACCTCGTTCGACATACCTTAACGCGAGTTGTGAAACCATGTGTCGCGGAACAAGCGCTGCATGGCGTGGTCCCTCGCGAGAACAATCTTCACACAGGCTCCACGGTTGGACCTCTCCACCATCTCTAGGGCGACTAAGTGAATAAGAATAGATTAGTGAGTACTTCTTGAAGTCTTTAGTGTATGGGCACAGTCAGATATCAATAAAACAACGCAAAGATAAATTCGAACTCACAGTATTCAAACTTCTTGTCGTGTGGTTGTCGCAAAATTAGTGGAAACTGGGCAAATTTTTATCCACAGTTCTCCATCTGAAGTAATCTTCATTGATAACATTTGCCAAACAGGTTATGAGAGGCAGCTGGGGGTGACTGCACGCCCCAATTTGGGGGGAGTGATGTTGTTTTCCTGCACAAATAAGTGGGAAACCCCGCCGAATTGTTCAAAAGGTTTAGTAGGACGATACAGATGATATTGCCCAGTGATATACCAATAGCAACGTATTTCGCTTATCCTCACCTTATTTTACACAACATGACGTTCGAACTGTCCATTACGGGTAAATCACTCACGCGCATCGAATCAGCATGACGATGAACGATCAAAGGACTTTCATAAGCATACCCAAGTTGAGACACCCAAAGTTTGAAGTGTCGGAATGACCTGAACAAATTGAAACGGAAAGCCTGTGCATATTTTTTCATTTACTTTTCGCAGACGGCTGCAAACGCTAAGAAACCTAGACGATTGGAACTGGCGCCAGGCTGCTCATCTGGAAGTGTGACGCACAAATACGCACAACACATACGTCGCACTGCGCCCCCAGAACAATAATGTTTCCAGACAGTTAATATGACAAAATATTCTAGTTTCGCAGACCACAATTTCAATGTATCCTGGGTCGTTCATTATCATACCGATGTTTATCAGATTGTTGGCTATCTTACCGTCCAATCAGAACGGGTAGGTGGTAGGCATGGATAGCAGCGAGAGGTAGAATTTGAACTCTGGTCGCTGCAGCCTAAAACGGAGAGCACAGACTTTCTTATGAATCAACAAGTGCGCTTAGAGCACGCTGACTGGAGATGCTTTCATGTGTGATGTGTGCCATACTCATGGGAGTTTTAGGATGATGGCCAGTGTAAACAGTTTTTACTCTGCCAAAGCAGTTCTGCGGAGGTAGTGGTTGAATGTACTGCATGTGATTTTTCAAACGTGTTACGCAAGCCACATCAAGAGTCAAAATTGCCGCCTAGTTAGACAGGAATCCTTCCAGAAGAGGTAAGGTGCAACCATAACCGAGTTATCCCGTGGCACATCCAGTATATTCCCTTGCAGTCGTTCAAGGGCCTAACAGAACGACAGGTGGAGGATAGGATCATTTGCCAACAGTTGACGTCGCCTTCAGGGAAGAGTACTGTTGAAGTTGGAACCCTTTAATCACAACATTTGATAAAGATTTATGCAACGTGGTCTGAGGTGTTTGCACCCGGGAGGGGGGCTCAAATAACAGAAGGCGGCTGATGTAGGTCTATGATGCACTCTAATGGACCTAAACCCTGCCAGTAATTTCCTCTGATATCCATGCGATTTTTCAGGTTAACTTGCGTGTTTTTAGTGCTGAAATGCTCCACGCCCAACTGTCAAATCATCTTGGGACTAATTCTCTCCTGCCACATACAGTCTCCTGTATGATGCTTCATATGCCAAGCAATTTGCAGCAAACATGACTGCCACACGTCTCATTGAAAACAAAATTCAAAGCCTCAAGATGTTTGTTTTTGAAGATCCTCACAACCGCTCTCGCGTGCTTTAAACCTGGGTGGTTCACACTTGCGTGGGTCATTTTAGAAGACAATTTCAAGTTACTTCAACAAGCGGGCCGCTCCTGTGTGATCCAGCGCTAGTGCCTTCTACACATGGTTAGTTGTGGGCGTCTACCTGCTTCGATAGAACTGGAGAATTTTCTCTCGCTATTCCGCGCCCCTGTAGCCAGACCACTCACCGCTTCTGAAACGCCCTGTTCGAACGCATTTCTACCAACAAAGGCAACTGCTTCGCCGTCATTCTCCGAATCCACTGGAGCGCATTCGGGTCATGAGGTGCACTGACCGATAGGCTTTACACTGAACTCTGCTTTTAAAGTAGTTCATTTTGTTCTAGGTTCAGAAACAACGGAGGCAACCAAAATTTTCAAAAAGAGTGGAAATTCCACGAAGATTTTTGAAGACATTGAAAATTCCGCCGATTTTTCGAAAACGCCGGAAACAAGTTAGTTCCATGCTTTCGCTTCCTGATTTCCGCGGGTTGAGTTTGTCATATAGAACTATTCTTGAACTAGCCTATTTCTGTTTTGTATAATCGTTCACTGGCTTCCTTTCTGGGCCGAAGGAGCTACAAAAGTTGTACAATGTTAGCGCAACCTATGTGGTTCTTAGCCCTCGCACATCAAGAAAGGTACATTTTGATGATATCGTCACTGCTTCTGAAACCATAAGTGAGAATGATCAAGCAGAAGCTCGCTAAGGATTGTTAGTGTTAGTGATCTTCTGCCTGCAACTTCTGGCAATCGCATACCAATTACAAGGTGATCGCATGTCAGTTGATACGACGTGAACCAGAACAAACCCACAGTTGTCCGTATGCAGGCAGAGGGGGTGCACCTACGTTACCCGTCTAGAGGACAGCCGTGTAGTGGCCAGAAGACAATAGAGAATTGCCAGTCGTTCTATATGTGAAATACTCCCAACTTCAACGGTACACACTGTACAGAAGATTTTAAGGGCACTCGCTTGCTGCCCACTCAATGCGTGTGATCGTGTTTGTTTGTTTACACGTTAGTTGGTTTAGGCACATCAATGTTACAAGACACACTTTCGGCTTCTTGCGCGTTCGACGGCTAGGTCTTTGGGTCGTTCAGTTCACATTACATATAAGCGTATTATGGTGTTTCGCGAAGCTTCTTATAATTATCTTATTGTATGGCATATGTCTTCTATTCATGCAAACCTTCAACTTACATCTGGTTTTCCTGACATATGTTGCGGACTTAATCGTTTACTATGAGTATTCGCCAAAGAGGTATATGCTCGTTTTTTCCTTTCCCTTGTAAAGTGGTTACAAATGGTTTTGAGGTCAACAGCTCTCGGCTCACGTCAGTGATCTCTTGTTATAGCTCGTTTGCCTTGGGTGTTTTCACCAAACGGTCGTATATAATACGCAGTTGAACAAGAGGCATAATGACCCTATTTTCAGGAGTCTTACCCCAGGTTTTGTTTTGCGTCCACTTTTGGATCATGAGCTATGAAGAAGTAATATTTTTGGGAATGATCATAATAAGATATTCAAAACCGAGGACAGAATGAAACGGTGTTCGGAGTTAACGAGTTCAGTGGTGAAGGCTCGGGTTGCATAATAAATGCCCAAGACACCAGGATCCTGTTAGATTGAGTAATCCTGTAACAATATGTCTGTTGATCTGAAATGCAATAAATTAAATGGAGTCTATCACCGTTCTTTGAAACAACGGCGAGTTCCGAAAGCAGAATAAAATTGCGGGTCTAATTATCTTCAAATATCGATTTTCAGTACCGAGGCTGGTGGCTTGTTCTACATGTAGTTTAGAGCGTTCTCATATTTGAATGTTACGGCGTAAAACCAATCGTTCGTGACGGAAATTGCACCGCAACATTCACGAAGTACACGGCATAGCGACAAGGTAGGGGAAAACAGATAGTGTGAACAGCAATGAAAGCCGTTCGGCAACTACTCGAAAGTTCAGTCAGATTTTCCGGAGGACAGGCACGCGGTCACTCTTACTGGTATTTGTGTTGCAGTACGCGAAGCGCACTGTAGTCATACTGTAGCATATTTGCGTTTTGTCCGTTTTGGAAACCAGTTAGTTTGGGTAATCCTAGGAACTTGTGTAAGGGGGCTCCCAAATATACACATGCTCGTACAGTGTTCTAGCCTGTACGACAGCGGAATCAAGTGCCCTTTCGACATACGTTGAGGTGATGGTCTTGGGGTTTAAAGTCACCTGGTGTTAGATGCAAATCGTTATTAGGATTGTCGGTATCATTCAGTATCCAGAATATCATCATGATGTCGCCGCATTTGAGCCAAGTTGTAAGGGGCAACGTTCAGAGAGTGTTAATGAGCTGTGCACATGGAAGAGAGCAGAGGCTCTGGGTTCTTTTTGTCACCGTTCGCTGGATGGATTCCAGTTTTGTGGCATCCTTCAAAAAGATTGATGCGCTGGCTTAGATGCCAATCGCGACGTCGGATCCCACAAACTCAGTGCATGGTTGTAAGCAAACCACTTCAGGGCATTGTGTGGATACCTAACCTTGAGGTGATTCTGTTTACTGAAATAACAAATTCGCCGAAGATGATAGTTCCTGGTGGTTTTCTGAACCAGCTAGTCATTAATGCGAGAGGTGGCCTTGTTCATAAGGTTAACTTGGAAAGCCACTACATTCTGAATGGCTGAATGGTAGATGCATCGCGATAGTTCGGTTTTGCAAAGCCACAAGTTCGTACAGTAGTAGTTCTACAGCAGGTGCTCGTACCGTACGAAAGGAATGGGCCAATAAACTCTAATCATCCATATACAGTTGGAGACATAAATGTACTGTAATTTACCACATAATAGACTGGAATATGAAGCTGTCGCAATGGTTTACCATGGTACACTTATAAGAAACGTCCACTCACGGGACAGCTCACCAATGACTGACCTTAAACAGCAGCGAATTCTAGTGGTCCCGAAGCCATGTCCGCACGCAATTAACTATGCTAATTGTTGGTAAGTTTTCAAGAGTTGGTAACAAAACTGCCGATCAGGTTGAACGTTTGTGTCCAGCCACTGTTAACCCAGTGTGAAACAGTTGTTTTTGAACTTTCACGATGAGGTGCTCGCCATTCGACAGACGATGACGAACACTTCTCATTTTGAGCACACTGAATCATTTCACTTGTTAGTTGTAGGATCTACGAGGAGAGAGAAGTTGCAATTTGTCTGACGTCATGACCTAAACAAAGCAAGATGTCTGAAATGGTATACGAAACAATTGGATTAGTGTAACTACTGACAATACCAGGGCTAAATGTTTAAGGAATATCATGAGATAACATTTGAAAATGAAGAAAATTATGAGTACTTCTGTGTGCATGCAACTTATTTAAAATTTACTACATTCACAATACGACAATGATTGTGGTTTTTCTTGTTGCCATCAGTAAACGGCATATAGAGCCTTCATCAACTCCACTGTTGCAATCAACCCCAGTTAATCACAGAAAAAAGTGTATTGGCTGCCGTGAGGTGGGAGCGAGTATACTGACGTGAATGTAGAGTCCTGTTAGTCTGCATTCACTCGTTTTATACAGACTTGTTTTACCGGCTGCAAAACATTATGTACCAATCTGCAACGACTTTACTTTGGATGCACAGGTCTATAGGCTATCACAGGAGGGAGAGGTGTCTGCTTGTGTATTATCTCCCCTCTTTTTGTCGGACGAAATTGTGTCTGATGATTTACAGGTGTGAAAAGTGAATGGATTTGAATAAAAGGACAGTTGACTAAAGTTGCTGGTATGAAATCTTTACAGCAACGTACAGTAGAACGTAGTAAGTTAACTTTCCACCAGACGTACACGTGTAGTGGAACAGATGTGTGGAATACAATAATTCTCGATACAAAAATGACGAATGAAGTCAAGGAGTGGACTCACCAAAGATTGCATTGTTCGTGAGGCGTCCAACGATGCTGGAATGTATCCGGATTGTTCCAAACGTAACTGAGGATGCGAAATAACCGAGCTGAAAGTTAATCCAACAAATAGGAAGTTTTAAACTGAGTAGCAACTACCGGCGTTGTAGGAAGAACCAGTAAGCGCGTGTAGCAAAGTTTATTCGAAAATGTGTTGTGTTGTTGTTTTTACTCAAGTCAAACAAAAATGTACAATGTGGTTTGATGCAGCAGTCACGCAATGTTAACAAAATGAAATACAAAATAATGAAAACTCTGCACACGTTCATTGACATGGGACTGGGCTGGAATGGTGGTTAAGAAACTTGTAATGAAGGCTGTATTTCAAGTATATACTGATAAGATCAAATTTTAAAACTTTTAACCGATTCAATCGTGATCATGAAGTTGGACAGTATGTTTCAGCGTGAACAGGGCCTAGTTGTGAAGCAGTTCTCTCTACGTAGTGATCTACCTAGTTCACATTCTATCCTTAGCAAACAACTCTATGTGAATTCACATCTGTTCAATGGGAAGAGACTAACAGTTGAATGACATGAGAAATGAAATGTTTCGAAAGAGAATTAGGTTTCCTTTGAATTGTCTGTAAGTTATTAACAGCTAAACGGTTTCCGCTAGTCTCTCCGGATAAGAATTTCACTGAACACCATAACTTTTCCGGTGGTCCGTCTCTAAATCCTCTGAATAAATATATTTACTAAAAGTTTGACGGAGTTCAAGTGTGAAAGTTTGCGGCCCTGGAGCTCAGTTTATACAGCACTTGCCGAGTTTGAACACACGCTATGTATGTTGCTAGTTTGAGTCCACCAGAAATTTAGATGCTTCAAAAATGAGTATTTTCTGAGTTTACTTAAAATAAGAACTTCAGATCTGAATGTTCATCTTTAACTGCTGACTGATCGTGGTGATTAACAGAGATTTTAGGGGGGTAGACCGGCAATTTTTTCTAGGAAGCGCAATATCATCTGCGCATTTTTAGCTATGGCTGTACAGTTTACTGGTAAGTGTGAAACGTCTGTAACAGGGATCTCTGAACACGGTTCACATACAAATATACTCAGTCTGGAGTCGCCGAGGTAGTAGTCAGCTCAATTTTGTTGGCGTGTGTGTGAGATTTTGCATTTGCTGGTGTTAATCGGCAAGTTATTTTGTTTCTAGATCAACGGTTTAGTCAAATCAGACCGTCCTGTAGAGTTCTCAGTTCAACCGGACACTCAAGAAAAATCAGCAGACTGTCGTCCCTGTAGAACTGCATTTGTGGTTTGACAATATTGAGCTGTTCGAGAACGAAAAGAGAGAACAACGAGTGTCCCCAGATAAGTTTTTGCAGCACACCGCAACTGACGGGAAACATTTAAGTTGAACATATTTGCAGTGGGATGCAGTGGGAGTAGGCCTTCAATGAGTTCATAATTACAGAATGGATTTAGAAAGATAAAGTGAACAACACTACCAACGCCTCTGGAACAACGAGGATAGCTCACACCTGTAGTAAACTCGACAGGCAGAAATCCTAGTCGGGGGGGGGCATCGATCGAAGTTAACGTGACAGTTGCCGTGTCTTCTATCGAGGAGATCGGGCACATTGGGCATTACTCGCAAGTCAGTGTAGCCCACAGTTTGCATACGATAATTCAGTAGTGCCAAATGTGAGACAAGTGACGCAGTGCGGAACACGGCTGCCTCAGAACAGCATGACCGGAGTTATAATCATAATCATGGGAACGAAATACTCAGCTGAAGAGCCCTAACAAGAGAAAAAGGCAAGTGTAACATCTCTTTTCGAAGAGGAGTGGTTGAAAGGCTGTAGGGACACGACAGTTGCGTTCAACGTACACAAACACAAGGTGGTTGAATAAAGTTCTCAAACATGCTACTTGTGGAAAGCTCACAGTTATCAATGTGAATGAAGCATCGTGTGAGAACGTGGATGCGAACGAAATAATTGCCCTCTTTAACATCTCTTCTTTTTAGGAGAAGAAACACCAGTAGCAAGATTGCGTTGTTTTGTCAGCTGGTAATATCACCGCTGATACATCAGTGAGAACAACAGTACCAACCTCGGTCATCCGCCGTGTCAAAATAGCGCCCGGGTTTTGCGAAAAGAATAAGCGGATAATGCTTATGTACGTTCTGTTTTGCTCTATGGCTTAGAAACGTAGTTGGTTCACGACAAAGATAACAACAGGCTTGCGGTGTTCGACAATCCTTTTATCGACCAATAAGCTCACATCAAGTGGACAGATCGTGTGATCAACCAGGCCTTTATCCAGCGTGTATTTCTGGACTCCTGAGATAGGTGATCAATTGATTAGTCAATCAGGATTCACAACATGTGATGGCTAGGTTACCTATTCTACCTGCCAGGTTAGCGTTTACCTTACGAGTGTAGTGAGGATGAGCGATCGTAATGTACTACTCACATGTTCCACTCAGTAGTAGGACCAGAGCATACATTTTGACATCGAATTAGCCGCAGGAGAAGTACAAGATGAAATATCGGAGTGCAGCATCGCCCAAAGTAGTCTTTGCTACGTCTGGCGTCTGTGGCAACCAAGACGGCCTGAGCCGAATACTGTATGAAAATGAGTGTTTTTCTTTGTGGTCCTGTTTAACCGCTTAACCCATGTGTTGCCTTCTCGAATAAATAAATCTTGTGCCATCCACGTTCTTGACTCACAACACTAGATGCTACAGTCCAGGACAACCAGCGGTTGAATAAAACCGCTCTTTGATCATTCAATGACTTTGTCACAGAATACGGTATCCTTGATTGTTCCATTGAATAAAGTGTGTATGCATCGCCTGTCCAGATGGTGTCCCCAAGGTCGTTGAAATTGATGACTTGAAACGCTATGCGACTGACAATTGTAGCACTCAATGACGCACCTGTATTCATCTCATTTATAGTTCTTCTATATCACTGTTTTGATGAGGGACGACTAGAACCCCAGTAAACTTTAGTAAGGCTCATGATTGTTGTTAATTACTGGGTCAGTGAATTTCTGCTAAATAGCTAGACTGAAAGAAGTAAGTGATTCTAGCCACTTCTGAGATAAATGGCATTGATATATGCATAGCTAGAACCGACCAGAGGTGAAGCGCCCGAAAAAGACAAATTTTCACTCGCGAAGGTAATCTCCCTGTTACTACGAATAAATAATTCTGTCTAACTCAGGAACAATAGTAGAAAGTTAACGTTCATCGGAAAAACGAAATTTACCACGTTACCTGTTGAGTTACCTCTCAGGAGCACAGAAAACAAGACCGTACTGCCATCAAAACACACTGTCGTACAAAACAGGGTTATGTTTGCAATGAACACTCCAAGCTGATACTCAACTTCTCTGCCTATCTTTAGTTGTCGATGGCTTCCTTGGTCGTCTGTCTGGTATCCGTAATGTTGACTTTTAATCCAGTCATGCTGCTCGCTTTGTTTGTCGTTTATTGAGCTAGTTGGTCGTTCAGATTAGGTCACAAAACTTCCTCATGCCAGTCGAGGGTTCCCATCGTCTGACCGCTATCTCGTATGATTATTGGCGGAAATACCTGGTTTTACTGAGTAGTGGCCGGGGATTTGGTTAATTTCAAGCTGAACATCATCTACAACTGATCGCAACTTTCGTATTCCCATAGACTTTTCAGTCTACCCCTTTCGAATCCCTTTCGACCAATAAACACAAGCGAAAGTGGCTGGACGTTCACATATGATAATTCGGTCGTGCCTAATATGAGGTCAGTGACTCAGTGGTCACCACGGTTGCCTCATGGAAGCGTGACCGAAGTTTTAGTTCTGACTGCGGCAGGGATGTACCTCGTTCGTTCAAGCCAATAATCGATGTCAGTTTCCGTCACCTCCTTCGTATCCGGTTTTGTTGGTTCATCGATAGTAGCCAAGGTAACATTGATACCATTGGACCAGTATTCATCACTTATTCTACCAGAATCATGTCACCTCATGAGGATGGCACAATACTACGTAACATATACTGCAAAGCATCTTGGTCAGCGTAGGATACAAATTTTAATGGCTTCAAAGCACTAGAACGAAAGAGGAACCTGGTTCAATGTTCACTAGATAGAGCTGTAGAAGTATGTTCGACTGACACTACAGAAGATAAAAAAACGGCTTCCACGCAGTACACTCTTCGAAAATTGAAACACAGATAAGTTTATTTGTAGTCACATGCTAACGAGCACAGAAGTGTCGTTCACAGACAATGGATGTGCTGCAAACAGAACCAAGAGACTTGACATAGCAACTAAGAAAATCTCTTTCGCAACTCAGTTACACGTTACGCTTAATTCCACACCAGTTTTGTGTCTAACCTAAAAGATACACTGCTTGTACATGCTTATTTTTTTTGCTTTCCGTTTCATTTGTTCCTGCGGAAAAAGCCACATAAGCCACGCAAAACGGTGCTTATTAGAACACATCCGGCAGCGTCATCCGGTGAGGCCAGCTCGAAGACTGGTAAAGACTCCTTCATCTGGGGCCGTTGTGTTCTTGGTCAACTCAAACTAACCAAACAAAACGGCCGATTTGTCTAAGCCAATGTGTCAAATCTATGGGTCGGAAGTCGTTTACTGGCAGTTACAAAGGCGAGTACGATTCGATTTCGTTCACCTTCATTATGTGCACAAAACATCTGGTCAAAACATTGAACCGCCAAAGCCATGTATACATATCTCGGATAGAACTGCTATGTAGACGAACTAAGTTATTCGAAAACGTTTACAACCCACGTAACTGATGTTGCATAACTAGGCCTCACCAGTCGGACAAAATTGACAGTAGTTATTTCTATCCCTTACTTCACTTATGCATTACCCCCGTCGAACCCATGCAAATGTTTAATATTTGGCCCGATGTTTATATACTAGAAACATGCTAGTTTGTTACGTTTTTTTCCTGATGACTATACCGGGCGACTTCACGGTACTTAAGCACAACAATTATATCAGCAGACGTCAGATGCCTGCTTGGTGTAAGTCACGTTTAGTCGATTTCAATCCCCGTCTGTGTGACGTAGTATTCGAACTCGTGGGACTAATAGCGGGGAATGAAATATTTCAGACGCAGTGATAGTCTCGATGCAGTAGAAATAGAAAACTGAGAGCTGTGGATAGAGTTACAACTTCATTGTGATTGCGAACATTTTTGTGGATCATTAATAAATAGTTTGGCAGATTTGTGATTTTAGATGAGACCCAGTTGAGAAAAGTCAGAGCTTCGACTGGATTCAAACCAGCGACAGAAATACCATGCTTCAACACAGTAAGCGCTGTACTAGTTGATCTAAAAAGCTACACCAGGAGCTCGGAAATTTCACATTCGGATTCTGTTACCCACCCTTCCCACTGTATCATATGTAATCCACCAAATTACCAAGGGGACCGACTGCCACGGCGGGATTTCTAATGCAGTTCACGTTGGAATCCACCAACGTCACTGTTCAGCATAGAAATTGTATTACTAATGATGGATGGTACTAACTGATAGTAATACGTAAGGTAATTAATTAGGGAATATGAGACAGACACACGTCAATCACTCAGCCTTCTCCTGGTGCTTGAATTACGGAGAGCTCGTCTGTTTGTCATTTGTCGAACCAATTGTAGCAGTGTGATGAGGACACTCCTGATTGGCTGTAGTCTTGTCATCCCAACCAATGGGCACATGGTTATGACGTGCTATAGTTTTCGAGCCAACAGCCAACCAGTTGCGATTAGCACAAACTAGCGCATTGTGGATGGAAATGTCACACAGTGTCTGTTCGTAGAAATTCATCACTCAAAATATTCTCATTTAACGTCCAGCACCAACAGTAAAACTGTTAGTATCCAAAAGTTTGGACCATTAATAAAAGGAATGTCGGCCAGTGTTCCTTCTCTTCGGAGAAACGGAATAGGCAACATAAGAAATGAGTCGATGCCTAAAGACTGAGCTTTCTCTAAACTAGCTCTCGTAAACTTTAACCAGGTTAATACGCAGCCTTGAAATTTCTGATCTCTTCATTTCGACCAGTGTAGAGTGATCCGAACCGTTGTATGAGAAAGAGTGCCGACCAGGCTGTGTTATCATAAAACCGAGTGGAGCCATCGATTGTTTATCAGTCATCACATTGTAGTCTTGACAAAAACACATCTGCTCATGACGTTTTAACTGCCGCGGCACCGTGTAGAATCCAAAACAGCTGTCAAGTTGATGTAATGATATGAGTCTTCTTATCGTAATCTTCTCTCAAACGAGAGTGCCGCATAACAATGTCCGTCAAATGACGAATTCCTGGCAATAAGACACGAAGTTTTGCATCAAATTCCGGAACTGAAGAAGACAATCTCTTGTTTATACGGAGTAGGACCTTGAATATAACAGGAGGAAGTTTATACAGACGCCACCTCTTTGTTGTCTTCCTTTACCCACGAGCACACAAGCTAGAAGAAATTCACATTTCACCGTAAAAAGCTTCCAACTGTACTATCCTAAAAATGTCTACCTTGGCTAGTATTAACTAGTTTGGCATTAATCAGTCTATCTTCGCTACACCTAAGTAATGATTAACGTTCAGGAAAATCAGATTAGATTTGAACCGAATCAACTGGGCAACGACTTCTAACATCTTGTGCTAATCAGAATACCGGCAGCAGCTGGGCATTACTTTACTGGAGTTACTTGAAGTGTAAGGTTACAATGTAGCCTTTTGCAATTCAACACCTTCTACATGCTCGGTGAGTTCGAATGTGCTAATAAGTTAATCTGATGACTACCTGGGAGACACTGTACTACCAAGCCGTTGCTGTAAATATCGCACTTTCTTCGCCCGTCACGATACTTTGTCTATAGGGCTATCAGTTGATCTGGAATGGATTAAGGGCATCAGGAATTTGTTTTTGAAGAACATGTTGAAACTCGCAGAGAAAACAATGTAGCGTACAACAAAACCATCGAAGCTTTCCAACAAGTCATGTCCTTGGAACGAACATTCAAACTACAGCGCATAATTTGGAACATACGAACAACACACACACACACACACAGTCGGTTTGAGTCAAGGGACGGCGTATACTTTGAAGAACACTTGAGCGTTCGAAAAAACAGTAATCAAAAACACCGTCGACACAGAAGCAAATGTAAACAAAACCACAACATTCTGTCTTAAATGGGTCAGAAGATACATGCAACGTAAAGTAGCTTTTCGCAGATTCATTCGATTTTACACGCTCGAGGGTCAGCATTTTACAGAGTTTTTGTAAACGATTCAGTCAGTCATGCCACCATAAATCATAGCCCATACTGAGCAGTCCCTCCCTCCCTTGTCTGCTGCAGCACAGCTGTTGAAATATCCTTTCCAATAGCAGCCATGGGGCAAAAATCTAAAGAGGTCTTACAGACTAGAGATGGTAGATGGTGTGTCCCCTCCCTGTGACCAGTTTCTAGAGCAGCTTGAAACTTTCAATAAATCGATCATCTCCGGCGTCATACATGTTACTCAACGTATGTGTGGTTACTTGTTTCTATTCCACTCGCAACGCATTCACAGTAGGCGAAACCACCAAGAATTTCATGGTTACTAGACAGTCAGTTGACCAACAGAAATCATCCTCTAGACAGCAATGCTCTCAATCCACAGACACAGTTGATTATCCAGGAGGTATGTGGTAAAAATGCTAAACAGATGACAACATAATTACCCTTATGACCGATCCGACACAGGGTTTCCTTGAATACGTTTAAATTCTTTTGCCGTTCTGTCCGATAAAATATTGCCCAAAAAGGGGATGAGGTAGTCTTAGTTGAATATTCAGTGTGTTCACTTCTGGGGCCACTGAAGTATCCTCAGGACTTAAGGGGCTTGCATAAACAACTCGAAGTATGCTACTGTGTGGACCGTAAACATAGAAAAAACATCTACAATTTGAGGGAGAAGATCAGATCCCTGTTACAACGGAGAGTTCGGAAGTAAATGCGATATCTTGTAGTACAACTAAATGCTACAGCCATGTTTATCGAGTATCTTGGGATTAAGCATCAAATGTTGCAGTATATGCCAACATGCCAATTGTGGTCAACATTTACAAGCGCCGTTTTCATGTCCCGTTTGCCAATGTAAGTTTGTAGTAAAGTGGTATGTCTCAAACTGACACCTCCATTACGTAATAAGCGGTTTCGTAAAACGCTCAGACATTTAATGGCCAGCATCCGACGGTAACGGAGATGCGAAATGACCGTTAGCAGAACGTACCCTATTCTCAACCACCGATGGAGCTAGCTTGTCTTCCCGTGAATAAAATTTTCCGACGTCCTCTATGTCATTAAGCTGTTAGATGATCGATCGGTAGTTAGAGTATGCATTATAATGTAGATTTAGATTGTTAGATCAGTCATTTTTATCTGGGTTAAAATTTAGTGTTTCAAACACCCGGTGAGTTTTGTCCCCAAGGGCGTTCTGGAACACTGTCAGCGGATTTAGCATGGACCGACTCTTCAGTTGAATAAGTACGGTGTATCCGTACCATTCGACTTTGCATACTCCCCAAGTTCAACCACTACATTGTCATCCACTTCCAGTGGCCACGGAAGTAGGATGGTTGTTTGTCCACCACTGGCTACAATCCTGCTTGGTGACCTGGGTGGCGTCAAAAATCAAGACTGGGCCCCGGTTAAAACATGTTGTCTTACAAAACAGAGCCACAGATATGATAAGTACTCAAGTCTATTGAACAATTCATTCGCCAATTTTCACTGGTAGATGGCCTGCACTTTTTATTCGTTGTTTATATTCGGCTTGTTCTTCGTTTCTCGTTTTCTACATGGTTGCGCGATAGTGATCCTCCTGATTGATCCCGACGTCGACACACATACTCATTGGATCAGCATATCGCGTGAGTGTTTGTCAGTACACTTGATGTTACTGGTTTACATGGAGTTGCGTTTGTTCCCGCCAATAATCAGCATAAGTTACTCTCACATGTATAACGTCGTAGCATTGAGCGCTCAGACGAAATGGCGCCTAGTGTGGATCGGTGCCTCCTGCACCTACCGGACGACTGTGTGAAGCATATACGCAGGAAAATACTGAACATCGCCAGGATTTGAAAAAATCGTCTTCCTGGTTAGTTGTTGCTATAGTTTCGCCGTTCTCATTATCTGAAACTTGAACCTACTGCAGGTAAAATTGTGTTGCCAATGTATTAAGAACGTCAAGTCTTCGTGATGACCATAATGATGCACCCGGTATGTAGTCTACGACGTCGACGTCAACAAACTCAGAGATAGTTGAACACAACCTACTTTAAACTTCTTGCATTCAGTTGCTGCTCCAGAGTCATGAAAGTATGCCTTCCGTGGCATGCCAATCATCTTATACCATTCTGATTCCAGGTATTGAGAGCTATGGTGAAACAGTCAAACCAAGCACAAGGTTAATGTAGTAGTGAAAAACAGAATGTTTACAGTGAAACTGAATTCCAGAGGTACGACCGGTCAACGTGCCAACGATGTATTCAGACACAAATTAGAGCTGAACTATACACTGTAGACAATCAGGCGTGTTCTTTCAAATTTCGGAACCAGTAGAAGATATCAAAATAACTAGGACTTAAACACAAACACGTGCACAAGGCGAAACAAAGTAGGCCTCGCTTGGCCATGCTATTACGTGGTTAGATATTACTTGTAGGTAACAGACAAAACAACATCGGGCTTGGCTCTTTTTCACTCCGTACATTATCTGGGAATAGAAATATTTTTTCCTTTCTCACAGTGGTATAAAATAGCCTTGGAACAGTAACATGGTTCTACGGTCTAATTAGTTTTGCGTCCATTGAAACACATGATACGGTTTCTCCCGTCTAGTGTAATACAACGTACATTATTGTTATGAAAACCCGTTAATTGTACGCATAATCTGAGGTAGTGTGGTTCATGAATTAGGTAATCGAGAAAATATAGGAACCAATTAGCGTAGTTACCAAGTTCCGCAATACTTTTCTAAATTTAGTTACAGTCGGTAGTAGATGCACAGCGGCATTTTGCTGAAACGAATTTTGGTAGAGCAGTCAAAAACGTGGATACGCACGATTTATGGCCTGGCAAATTTTTCCGCTTATTATCAAATGCGTTCTACAAAACAGGAGATTATAAAGCGGAAGATAAGAATCAGACATGAAACTAAACATAAAAGGGAAACATACAGAGGACCTATTCACTATTCAATCAATTGCCACAACCAAACTCAGTATCCGATTCACTACATCCCCAACTCTCAGCTTTTCTAACAAAGACATATTGATAATTCAGACTCCATCTACGTGTGTCCACCAGTTTTCCTGTTCTTGTCGTATGGGCTAAACGTTGAGACAACTTTCGAAACGAATTCGGAAACAAAACCCACGATAACTGGATCACGGAGAAATACGATCGGTAAACGGTGCTATCCTTGCTCATCTGGTTGAAAACGGGCACCAGATGAAAGCTGATTAAGCCTTCCATGTGGTATACCACGTACCAGACAACCCATCAAAAGCAGTCCGGTTGAAAACACTGTATCGCCCAGACTATCGGAATCAGGCTGCTTCACCAAATGTCTTGTTATCAAAAGCGGTTTTTTAGAGATTGTACTTAGGATGGCCACAAGTCCACGGGAATGATGATCAGAATGAGCGATCACACTAATGTATGGTGTGACGTAATAGACTAATCAAGCCATCGCCAAATGACTGACCACGGACAGTTTCTCTGTCATAAGTCCGACCGATGTTTCAACCTAACGCTAGTAACTCTCGAATAACTGTACAGGCCTGAAGATAAATTATCGAAAACATATCCGACTACATGTCTTTACTCTTATCTCCTAACAACCAAATAACACGTGACTTGCAGATTGATGCCTCTCTTCATCATAGTGACCGTGGAGTAATTTTATTTACACCGAGAGATGTGATGGACCTACATACCGCGTAATTTTGCAAAGCGGAATAGATATCACTGACTGGAGAACTTGACGATTTATGTTTGTCTGATGCCTCACCGTACCTGTCAATTGATTATCACTGGCAGTCGATTGCAGACATTATTACTGAAGTGATCGGTAAATTTCGTTCGGGCAATTTAGACGACCCAGGCGTAAAGACTGACTTAGAGGCAGTACAGGATATCTGTTGGCAGCAAACTAATCAGCTAGGAGCATGTGTCATTTCGAGGGAACTGAAGAGACAACCGGGCAACAAAGGCTTCATGGACCGGCAAGATTATTACCAATCCAATACTGTTCTACACCAATTGCCAAGAACCGTTGACGTACCCTCACTCGCCTCGCAAAGATGACATGATCGTTTGAAATAGACAGGCCTCCAGAATTCCAGAGTAGCCAGTATCTCAACGGTTTCGATGTCAGCTGTACATATCTAGTAGATATATCTGGGATCAACATTACAGATGTCGTGGAAACAATTAAGTTCTTGCTTCACACCATGTTCATAAAACTATCAGCACTTTATAAAATCAGTATTCTGTTCCTGCTCTCATCTCTCCTCTATTAATAACGAATTGTGCTAAAGGGTTATGAAGACCCTACTGTGAACCTTTAATTTCCAAGACGGCAAGCTACCCAATGCCTGCACAATGTTCAAAGCTTCATCCACATTCAATGCCAATACTCACAATGAGCCCGGTAACTACAGACTGATTGCATTATTGTCGGTTTTCTAAAGATCCTGGATACCCTGAGTGACGGCCATTTAAAAAAATACTCTTGTGTATTATTAGTTTGCTTGTAGCTCAGGAAGACTGGAAAAAGGCATTTGATGTAGGCAAACCGGCTGACGTGGTTTTCTCAGACTTTTCTATGGCCTTTGACCGACTGGGCCATTTAACGCTAAACAGGGAGCCTCGTTAATATGATATAGGAAATCTTTTACCCCTGTGGCCCATGGACTGCCTGCAGGATTGCCATCTTCTTGTCGGGAAGAACGTGGTCATTTAGACTGGTATTATTCCCTCTATGATATGTCACAGGGTTCCATACTAGGACTTCTGATCTTTGTCATATTTGTGCTAGATGTCTCACTGCTCGTCAACCCCCCTTATTATATTTGTTTAAGTTACAAGTGTTTACTGATGAGGAGCTGAGGATTTGATTAATTTCAAGTTGATCATCACCCACAGTTTATCGCAGCTGTCGCATGCTCACAGAATTTCCAGTCGGCCCATTTCGAAAAGAAACACCAGACTCTAGGTTCGCTTTCGTTAGAGCTGCTCATCATCCTTGCCATTGTCGGAACTAGAACTCCGACCACTCTTTCATGGGGCAACCGTGTTGACCACTGCACCACTGACCTCACACTAGGCACGACCAAATTATTGCATGTGAGCGCTCAACCACTTTCGTTTGTGAGTAATGATCAGGTTGCCCGATCGCCTCGGTAGGAGACACAGTTACTTTGTGTTAATTGCAATCAGTAACCCCACGATTAGGAATCCGTAGACAGGTCGAAATCTCCGACCTCATTAAACCTGCTTGGCAATACTTTACAAGAGTTTGTCGCGTAGTATATATAGTATAATATAGTTTATAGACATTGTGACATGAAGTGAAAGGCTGAGAAGGGATGTAAGCACATTACGCCGCGGGATTACGTACAACGGACAGGTGTAAATGTAAAGCGATGAAACACTGTCATTCGAAACAGCACAAATTACATTCTGAGAGGCAAAATCATAGACATCACTTCCAAACTGTTGAATACCCGGATATATAGTCTGATGTTACACCTTCGTATCAATAATATCACTAGTAAGGTTTTAGTCCCTATATTTTAGGTTTTGACTTCATTTTATTTCAACGTAACCTATTTCGTCCTTTTGGGAGTACACTCGTTCACTATCCATACTTCAGTTGCTATTCAGTTACTCTCCGTAGCCTAATGACCATCTGTTGATCGAAACTGGCGCAGATAGTTTTCAGCTAAATGGTTTAAGTACCAATACTTAAAGCTAGTAGGTAGGTTATTTTCAGCATTTTGTCTGGTTGTTTACCCGCATCTTTGAAATGGACTGACCACATGATTATCAGTTAATTCTGAAAGTTTTGTGAAAGAAGAGACTGTAAAATAAAGTAATTTGCCTAGATCTTTTGTCTGGTAAAGGCGTTAGTGTGCACAGAATATTCGCCTCTATTATAATATAGGACGACTTCTTGACTTGAACTGATAATCATCAAGTACATGCGGTCGAATTCATCGACAGTATCTGTCAGATTGATATCTTAGTCTGTGACCGCCAGCACGTCTTCAGCGTTCCTTCGGACCATTTTACTTTTGGCTACATTGATTACCATGATGTCAACTTCGTCAGCATGATTATCATCCACCATTAGTCCTACCAACACCCCCAAGTGGACTCTAGATACAATGATTATTCAGTAACTGGAGGTGCAGTTTAGATTTCAGAAGCATTTTTTTAGACCAGCATCTTCCGGGCCAAACAAACAGGACATTCTTCAATGAAGTCTACTGTCTTCTATCTTGTTGACTACACCGGACATTTACGCAAATGGTATCACTTCAAAAGGAGAACTGTTCTAAACGCTTCGGTGGCAACTGTCGGCTGACCCAGACTGAGTGCTGATCACCAACATGAGATGCAGTCTTTTGGCTCTTGCTGTGCAAACTCTGTGAAGACGAATTACCAAAGGCACACAGTCGTATACAAATATTTGTTCCCATTTTGTCAATGGACATGTGTGAAGTATTATGCATGCTTCATATTGGACTAAATCTCTTGGGTTTTCAGATTAGTATACCAACCATTATTCGGTTACCAGTCAAGTAAGCACGCACTCATTATTATACAACCATGCAGTCATCGTTAGTCTGTGTGCTTACCGAAGTGCGCGCCGACATATATATATGTATGCTTTCTGTGAAAAATATTCGCAATTCATCAGCAAACGTTAAGTTTTATTCAAGTAATGCGGTTTTAAAAATTGTCTATCGAGCGTGAAGCTTTGATTTCATTTATACGGGTGGTTGTTGAAATGGACATACATCGCCTTTTGGTGTCTACACAGTTACAAAAAGCACGGTTGTCTGCCAATTCACAAAATGTTTTTCACAAATCCCAAAAACTCCTCGTAACTCAATTCTTTATCACCGTCTCGATCATTGTCCTCAATCCACTGATCAACAGCACTCGGGAAGACGAAATTATGCTGAGATTGCAAGAAATCTTTTAGCTCTTTAGCAGATAGTTTTCCAGATCGGTCCTTGTCAATCGTTCGGAATGTTCGACGTAACCACGCACAGCTGTAACAAAGATGAAATGATTTGAGTTTATTAATCTAGTGATGAGAAATTCCATTTTGAAGACTCTAGATACATGGGCAACGTCAGGTCGAATAGCCAAACAACAAGTTTGAAAATGACTACATTAACAGTTTGTGAGATACATAATCACAACACGGACGATACTTTTCACCACAAGTATTACTAATAAATAGTTTGTTAGATTTGGGATCTTTGATGAAACCCTGCCCTGAAAAGTCAGAGCTTTGACTGGATTTGAATCAGTTACATAAACACCATACTGGAGTAGTCTATCCTCTGGATAGTTTGGTAGGTTACGTATGGGTCAATGGGACGCGTGGGTAACCGATTCCAAATGTGAAGTTTTCGAGCTCGGGATGTGGTTTCTTAGCTTAGCTGGTATAGCGCTTGATGCGTTCGGTAATGACGTCTTTGTTGCGGGTTCAAGTCCAGTCGAAGCCCTGACTGTTCACAATTGGGTCTCATCAAATAGCGAGGATTAGTAACAAGTGATCACTGCTTGTTGGGTTGACCCTGGTTGTTTAGATGTCCACCACCTGTTTTAGACTTCGAAATTTACTAAGTAAGCGCATTCACTCATCCGTACAGATAAGAGTCCAGCCATGATTTTAAGCTGGAATGTCCTGAGTTTGAAAGACCGGATTTACAAAACTAACTAGAGCAAAGTGTAACGAGATAATTCAAAAATATTCTGTTCACTGGCGCTGGAATCACTATTGAAATGCGCTGATTTAACTCCTTGTAGGTCAATATACATGTTAACATAAAGGTACTTCGTTGGGAGTTTCAGAACTGTTTAAGTGACATCAATCTGGAGAATGTTCCCGCTGGTGACAATGATGGACTGGATCACAGGTTTCCTGATTCATCTACAATTACTGGTTACTGTCCTATGAGTACAGCATAATACGCCTTACATGTTCCAGCCACTGAAACAATCGAAACCAAAGATATGTACATTTAAACTTTAAAAATTAGTGTCAGTTGAAATGTTTACAACTTTTTATACAGTGATGGAATGTACTGTCTAAACCATAGGCACTTTTACCTACGCAATGCCTAATCCGAAGAAATATGCTGATTGCTCGGGAACTGTGCTAATAACTACAAGTTCCATGAACGTTTCTGCGTACTATGACCAACAGCATATACCACTGTAATATTAAATACGTTCGAGAGACTAAGAGCTTCTAGAGTGACCGCCCGGATGGTCATTTGTGAACCTCAACGATTGATCTTGAAATCAGCAAGAAATGAGTTTTTCTTTCCTTGTTCGTTATTTTATGAGCACAGGGTAACGGCTGGGAAGTCACCTTTTTGAATTTGCTGGATAACACCAGTGTTTTAAATCACATAATTTAGGCAACATCTTGTCAATTTCTTGAGTAAGTACAAAATCCAAACGAAAATAATCCACAGTCGTTACGTTCGAAAAACGCAATACCTTCTCTCGTAACGATTAAATTTCCAGTGTCGCAAGAAGGCCACCCTGTCTCCATATTATACTCAGTTAATGTAGATGAAATCCTGTTAGCCGAAGGAACTGTTCACCAAGGACGTTTCTTTTATGGCTGTGTACAACACTTCTAACCCAACGCCAATACTATATCTGATTTGAACTAATGTCTAAACGTGAGTACCCCGTTTATAAACCCAAAATGTGAGGTTTTGTTTTTACTTGTTAATTGTGATTATTGCGAGCCTATCAAATGACAGCAGTCCAAATTACTCATTTAGGGAACGTCCATTTTCAGACAATTCCTTCACTATATAACAGAATGCACCAGTGGTGCTTTCCTGAAAGTTTGAAGACACGCTTATTCTTTAGGTCTTTTGAAGGCGTTGTCCAACCTTCGTCATAAATGTCGGTTTTTAGTAATGCTGATATACTTCCCACTGATAATACTGTTCCCCGATAGTGTGTCCTAGTCTTACATTTAAAGATCATCAACTTTTATATTGACCCGTGAGATTTCTGGCCTGAAGTAGCTGCTTTACACGTTTCGTCAACGTCATCATAGAATCTCATTTCGAAGCAAAACAACTATTCTCACATCACGTGAGGGACAGTTCAGTAAACTTGGAATCGGTTTTGGCAAATACACTCAGTTATGTACAATTTTCATGGTGTCATTTACAAAACGTACAACGATATCAACCGCGCCTAATTAATTTTTACACTTTCAAGAAATAAACTAGGAGCATAAAATCAAATATATGCAAACAAACGCATGTACGTGAATCTAACAAGTTAGAGGTGAACAATGACTTCCAGTTAATCGATGAAAAGTCTGATAAAGTTGTGGGTGGAAATTTATTGCAAACCGTAAAACGTTTTAAATACGTAATGTGTCAGGCGCACTTTATCTATGTGCCATGAGGGAGAAATATCGTTTGACCGCAAACTTGAGAAAAAAACAGGTGAACATTGTATGCAATGGGGAACACGTACGTATTGTTCAATCAATCAGTAAGGGAGTGCGAGAGGCAGAGACAGCTGAGAAGCTGGACTTGGTGAGGTTGACTTCTGACTCTCGCTTTTACACACTGTTAACTTCTGAGACATTTAGTCATTTTGTTGTCACCGGTCATGTGGAACGGATTTACTTCATATCGAGCAAAATGCTTTTCATTTTTAAACCACAGTGGCAGAGAGGATGCATCTTGTCTGTCTCGCTAAGATCAGTTAGCAGAAAACGTACTTATCCAGGGTAGTGAAAATCGTAATCATATGCCTGAGTCATCTTCTCACTATGGGAACTTCTGTACAGTGAACATTCCCCAAATTCCTTAAGACCATCCACTATGACTAAGAAACACTATAGGAGTAAAACCTTAAGTAACACCAAATTGGGCGAATGTATATCGCCGAATTGTTCAAGTCCAATATATAAGCGGTTGTTTCATTCATTGCCTAAAAGCAGTTCGTATTCACGATAAAATCTGTTAAGAACTACTTTGATTAGCCAAGTGAACTACTACTCACAGTTAACACCTAATTCCTCATTCAACTGGAACTTTGCTTAATTAAACCGTTGTGCTTGATTTTAACTCTAAAACAAGTAAGAGTGAAGTAAAACTTCAAGACAGTTGCTACAAATTATGTCAGTTAAGCTGATTGTAAGCGAGAATAAAGTAACATTTTCCGGTCTAGTGTTCTTATTTAATGTGTGCTCGATAATGTTAGGATGGCCGTCACATAACCCATCATAACGTTTGGACAGGAATTAGACTTCCTACAGTAGCACCAACCGAATTATGCTTAGCAATTCAGCTGAAATGCATTTTTAAACCTCCTGATGTATCTAGGGGATCTGTTCGTTTAAAGTTTCTGGTGCATCGGCAAACTCCGTGCTTTCAAAGTAAGAGGCAGTTCAGGCCAAGTTAAACCGAACAATCGTTTTTTATATATCATGGAACAATAATTCAGCTGTGAGTATTTTTTGCTTTTCAACAAAACTCAGAAGAGTCTGTAGATCACTATATAGCATGTGTTTGTTGGCCGTGTTTTCATCCCATGATCTGCCTACCACTTAGTAGAATGTGTTGTTCTGGTTCATCGGGTACGCTAAACGAATGAAATAAATCAATCCCGAAGCCGGTTTTGTGTTTCCTGAAAATTTTCACCAATTTACGTACATTGCATATTCTGCTACAGGTTTTGAGTATGCAACTTTCGCTCATTTAACTTTACAGCGAGCAGAATTATAGTTTATACTAGATGCTCAGAGTTAATTCTCTTCGAAAATTCCTGGATCACTAATATATCGTATCGGATGGGGAAACGAGCAATACCCTTGCCAGTGGACGTGACCTTCATGGATCTGGGAGTAAAAATTATCAAATTTCTCATTGTGTCCGTGGCGGCCACTTCACTTTATTGGCAAAGTTGACTGAAAATCTTCAGTTAAATTCTGTTACTACCGTCTTTACGTAATTCATTTTGTAATTCGCTGCGCAGTACAGCAGGTGACCGTAATGATTATAAGTGTATCCCAAGTTCATACTACCAACACTACTGCGAGGACAACCCAGCTCCATAAAGCTAAGTTTAAGTGAATTCATTTAAATAACAGCACCATAAATTTTACTCCAGTAACTGAACTATTTTCATTATTTACACAGTATCATGTGACAAAGCCGACTGAGTTTATTTTCGATTAGAACGAAGTGTGGATTAATCGAACCCCTACAGACCGTTCAATCCGTTGATAAGCTATCAAACTGTTCACGAGATACAACCTTGTGAAAGTTACGTTAGCATAATCGTATACACAAGGATTTAACGATGAGGCACTCACGATATTTCTTTGTCTGCTACCTTCTTTTGTGCAGCTTTCATAAATTCGTCTTTGGATATTTTACCGTCTTTGTTTAGGTCAAAAACCTTTATGAATTCCTGAAAAGAACAAAAGTAATGTAAACCAAAAGCATGTTGACGTAGTAACTCAATAGTTGTTCTATAAAAGTGACACATGGCAGACTGTTTAAAGCCACAATGGCCCTTCCTGATGGGTTAGTTGACCAACATACCAATAAATAACAAAGGTGAAGCTCTGGATGACATATGGTAATCTCAGGCTATTGAAGAAATAAAACCCTTCTTACAGACTAACAGCAGCGGTTAACTTGCGGGTTGTCATTTGATTTCAATCATCTAGATTCTATCCGTTTGCTTCACACGCTTGAACAACTTGTCTCATTCAAGAGTTTCTTGAAAAAGTAAACTCAACACGAGAACTGATCGCTCGTAGGGCTGGTTGTTGTCGATCGGCCCCTATTTGGCTGCCAAATGTCATCATGTCCGGGCTTTCAATAGGTGCATGCTAGTCGATAAGATTGCTGCCTAATCCCTGATTATTATATCCCATTTTTTTGCCAGCTTCAGAGCTTTTAGTTATTGACAATGTTTCGGAAGCTGACTTTTCAAATACAAGCTGTATCTTACATCCTCTACTTCGTCTACATTAATAGTATGTGGCGTACGTGGTTGGTCTTTGAACTTTGTTGTGAGAAGGGGGCCGACCAGGTAGCCGATGGATGACGGCTTATTTGGTGACAATGCCAAACTAGTCGACCTGAGAACATCTACGAATTTTTCGACTGTATTCAAGTCAAATTTGGTGCAAAATGTAAATAAAGCAATTGTGATTAGCTGCTAGGCTCTTTCATGAATTTTCCACATCACCTATGCTCATTATAAACCTCGATTTTTAATACGTTTTCCTTGGTATAGCTGGATGTGCTTGACCGACAGTAAGTTTTGTATATTTAATTTGACGTTAAGTGGATATACTGAATTTACTTCCACTACGAGATCTTGTGAAAGCTCATTCACCCTCCCCTGAAAGTTAACCTCCCTCATTCAGCAGGCAGCTCTTTATTTTCAAAAAACACCAGTTCATTAATTAAACTTTCCAGACCGGGCGGCCGAGCAAATATTAACTCGTCATGCAGCTGTGTAAGTAGTTGGCCGTTTTCGGCCAAGTCCCGCGGTTCTACCTTCCCTTCTGTTCATATCATGCTGTAACCACCATGAGCAGTCCAGCTGAATAACACGGAATTTATCAAAAACGATGCATAATATTTCTCGTTGACTACCTTCAACTTGTCAACCTAAGACTGATTTTGTCCTTGATTTCGGATTCATGAATTAGGGCGCATCAAAACTATGGGCGACTTGATAACCTTTCTAATCACTAGCCGGAGCTTTTATCCATCCAGACACCATCCCAGTGAGCCTCGTTTAGTACGTTCAGTTCAGTAAAACTAATAACCGTCTAATTTTCCTGAGTTCCAAATGGCCTGACAACCAGTCGTTGTCTTCCGTGATACACTGTTCTGAACGAAGCGTTGTTTGTAAGAACTAGCCACATCGATATCAAAAATCGTTGGATAAATTTCGATGATGACAGTTTCAAGGTCTTCCTTCAGAAATGTCCTTACGAATATTTGCCGAATGAATGCTTCAGCAATTGGAGTACCAAAGGCGATGACAAACGGATTGATCTCACTTAATTTTGGAATTACTGGCAGCGACTAATCAATGTTGTACGACCTCATACAAAAGCAAAACAAGAACAATTGATATAAAACTCCCTCCATCGCTTGAAAACCGGAGATGTCTCAAAGAGCGAAGGCTGATGGATTAATATACGCAGTGAACAACAACAGCCAAATAGGGAGAAATAAACAAATTTTTATTCATCGTTATTGGCCCGAATTTCAAACTGAAAGTACAGGCGAATAACCAGCAGCATGTGCTTTCGGTTTAGATAATCGGGATATTGTTATGTTTGACCCTGCAGTGTTGAATTCCCAATCGTTCGTTTCGGCAGGCCGGATTACGATCATAATTCGATGGTGTAGCCTAGTTGGTTCGTGTTTTCTGATTAGCCAGTTTATCGCCACCTCATTGTGTTGGTGACTTTTTTCCTCACTAGGTGCTTTGTCATGTGTTGTGTTTGTCCGGACCAACTCTTGGTGGATGCCAGTGCATAGTCTCCGCTTGCTTCTAACAAAACTATTCAGTTATTGTGCAATGTTTGTTCAGAATTTCTAGTAAGTTTTGTGAGATATCCGTATTAAATTTGGTGTGAATAAAGTCAAGCAAACTGTACGTCTTAGTTAGCATGTTTCCAATAAGTAGACTTATAAAAACAAGGCGTTAAATTTAACTTGTAATATTCAATAATGCAACCACCTTGGATGGCTTTCCTGTTGGGTATTGTAAGCGAAAGCATATTACTGAAGCAACAAAGATCACATGGGTTTTGTTATGGTTAGGCCAACTTACTTTGTGCCTGAACGGATTAACCTAATCCTTTTCTCATTAAGTGAGGTTGAGACTATCATTGCGTTAAAATTATGCGTTTTGGATGTGAATGATTGGAGCCTCAGCATCGCATCGCACCATGTGGGAAAGCAGACATATATGGATCATTCCAGCTTGATCGAGTTGTACATTATGTTCTGTTCAGGGTGCATGTGGCGCGATAGCCGAATATTCCCCTAGCTTCGGAAGTCGATATATGTCCTTTGAAAGGAACAGTGTGTGCCAGTTGTATCCAGCAGCGTGTACTTTCTGCTTGCTTGTTTCACCTACATAAATGGCATCGCAATCACTGTATTTGGTTTTGTCAACGCGGTTTGTCTGGTTGGCCACGGAGACTGGATCTTAGGGTTCATCACTAATCGTTTCATGGTATTATGTAACCAAAATACAGTCAGGATGGCGTACTCAGAGTAAGTGGAGCAAATTTTTCCAGTTGTTCGTCTACAATACCGTATTTCCACAGTACGTTTGAAGATGTGGTATCGGTTTTCTTCGTCAGTCGACATTTTATGAAGTCTACCTAGGGTTCTACCAAAAACACACCATAGTTACTTCGAGTTTCTACTACGTTTTGCTTCAAGTTTAAAACCAAACTCTTTCCTTAGTCACCTACTACCTTGTATATGAACAGCGGGAACGCTTGTAATAAGTGTATTACTATTAAGTAATAAGTGTTAACATATAAGTCCGCGCGTTCTCCGAGCGAATTAGACTTGTCTTCATTAATCTAATAAAATTTACTACTAGCTACTGCATCAGTGTACATGAAACAAATTTGACATAAACTGATTGAACATGTTTAGTATGACAATGCCGAATATTTCCACTCACCGCCGCGCGTTCTTTTTTGAAACCGAACTTTTCTAAACATGTACCAATTTCAGTTTTATTCAAGAACCCGTCTTTGTCCGTGTCAACCGAGTTAAATTCCTCTTCCAGCACGTGAAGCAAATCCATTACGCAGCGGATGACTCTAAACAATAGAAAAACGGGAGTGGATAGTCAATTTTAAAACATTTTTGTAGTATCTTCGACTGTGTTGTAGTGAGATCACCTTCGACGTCCCTAAAATCCTAAACTCCCTGTGGCGTGAGCGTTGCCTTGCCAGTACCACCGCGTCAGTTCACATTACCTCGCGAATGTAAATTTACTACAAACCACTAACATCACGGTTAGTGTGTTGGCGTAAGTATCGCAGTTTTGCTCATAGCTGTATAAAGAATCTGCGCCATCTCCACCATTGTAGGCTGCCTTCACTAGGATAATAGTGTTTTAGCTACTACCGTTGGGAACGCCGCCCGACTAGACTGACACTTGTTTGAATCCTGAAGGTCAACTGGAATTTCCGTTGACATTCGTCCTCTCTGGTAGCTACCGCGCGGTTGTGCTGAAGGTCCTCTCACGTCCATTTCCCTAGCGCCCCTATCCTTTACGTTGAAGTCCGCTTGTGTACGGTGAGTAAATAAAATAAATAAAGTTTGTTTGCAGATTCACCGTTTTTCTCACTGAGACTTCCGATCCGTGTTAATTTAAGGCTGGGGGAAACCTTGGGTGTGTGAACCTCGGAGCTAGCATCGCGAAAGTGTACACTACCGTCAGTAGGACTGCAAATGTCCGTTCTTTCAGACTAAAGCTCGAATGAACGATTAAGTAGCTGGAACAGTTTTTGGTCGACTAACTATTAGTTCGAGAAATTTGAAACACTGAGTTCCCTTTAACCACTTCATCAGAGCAGAAAGAAGACATCTGTTGCGATATGTTAACATTTCGTTTACTCTCATCAGTCGCAAACGCAAAACATGCCAGTTATATACATCATACAAATAAGGACAAGTAGGGATTAGACACGCTCACAAACACCAATTATTATGTAATCACGACCATGGCAACCCAATAGGTTGTCTCAACCACTTTTGTGCACACAGTGTCGGCTGGTAAGTTCGAATTAGCATCGCTTCACAGAAAGCTAACAACTTCGGGTTTCGATTGCGCAACAATATTTTGAATGAGTTAACCGGGTCAACTTGGTGACCTGTTGTCATGAGATGTTTAGCAATCGATGAGGTTGGATTGCGGGCCGTCAGTGCACCTAATTGAGAGTGATGAGTCATCTGTTTTTTCAACGACTTCCGGATGTGTTCGGCGACACGCTGTGATAGTTGTCGGTCTGTTCTGCCTATGTAAACGTCACTGCAACTGCAAGTGAACTGGTACACAACATGGGAGACAGAACAAGTTGACAAACTACTTTCGCGATTGTGGAGAACTAGTCCTCTGGTGGTTTGAAATAAGCGCAACTGAGCAGCCGCATATGTTTGCGCCAGAGCAGACTTCAATTTGTGCTTTATATCATTAGCTAAGTGGTCACCCTTGAATGGTAAGAATAGGAGAACATCTTTTGAGCCGTCAGTATGGGGTCAGTGCTCTTCTTCGCCGTATTATGCGCCTCTATGAATTTATCGGGGTATCCATTCGCTAGTAAGGTTTGTCTCAGCAACTCCTGCTCTGTCCGCAGAGTATCCGGGGTGTAAATACGCCTGGCTCTGTGAAACAGTGTCTTAATTAAACCCCGTTTGTATGCAATGGGAGCAAAACTGGAAAACTGAAGATATTGGCCTCCCCATGTCGCTTTGCGGTGAACTGAGCGCTGTAACGTGCCATTCGCACGTCTTATTATGTATACATCCAAAAAGGGTAAACTATTGTTCGATTCAACTTCGTGAGATAAAGATAGGTTAGGGTGAATATTATTAAGAAAGTTGAAGAATAAATCAAAATGAGTAACATCAGTAAAAATTAAAATATCATCAACGTATCGTTTGTACAATAACGATTGAGCTATATAATCCGGGATTTGCCGCTCAATCATTCCGAGAAAGATGTCCGCTAGTGTTGGGCTTAACTGAATGTTTTACGTTTGCGACTGATGAGAGTAAACGAAATGTTAACATATCGCAACATATGTCTTCTTTCTGCTCTGATGAAATAACTACTAGTGATTTTAAAATCCATAAACCATGGGATTTGTAAGCAAAGGTAGAAAAGCCACCAAAATTTATACATTAAGGAAAGAGAAGTCATAAACTGTTTTCCGCACAATATATCGCTCCAGTATATTTCGTTACATTTCATCTGGTACACACTATGGCATTTGGGTTTATATGACACACTTCAATGAACTTTGTGAAACTAAACAATAAAATCAACTACCATCAAAAACCCTTCCTGCTGCTGTGCACATCGAATGTAACATTGTACTTCCATGAAAGTGACTATACAAAAATCAGTGTTGTTGCTGTGGGAAGTCCACTAGGTCCGCTATTAGCCGATATTTTCATTACACATCTGGAGCAGAACATAGATGTTGTCATCAGTCATGCTCACTTCTGTCGACGTTATGTTGATGATGTAGTGCTACTTACCACCACCAAGGAGATGATTTTACTCGACTCAATTAACAAGCTGAACTCCAAAATCAGCTTCACCATTGAACACGAGTAGGATAAAACCTCGGGCGATTTTGAATACTCTTACGCATCGTCGGAACAAAGACACCGTACTGTGGTTCGTCTATCGGAAGCATACTTGAACTGGGTAGTATCTGAACCTTCACAGTTTTGTAAATCCTGTACAAGTCTGATCTAGTGAGAACTTTCATCTGTCGTGCAATACGAATCTGTTCGAGATAAACACTGACCAAATAAACGTTGTTGTGAATCACGCTCAAAAAAAGTAGCCACCAACCGGCATTTGTGCTGAAATCCGCCAAACAAAACCGCTTCGCGGTGTAAGTTCAACAGCTTACAAACTGAATATCTACCTCCGTTTGTCTTACAAGGGTGATAACATTACTACTCCATTGAAAACCTGTCTCACGTTGGCTATGAGGCGCACGTACTATGTAACTCGACTGGTCATGATGCCCACTACCATCCGAATCTCAACATCACCACTGAAAAGACAGCTTTTGTCTAATGCCCAAACTTACATATACATTGAACATCACCTAAAACTGATCCTGGCAGTCGCATTCCCGCAGATTTTACAGTCGGCTCCTTTCAAAAAGAAGCACTAGGCTCGAGTTTTGCTCTCATTAGAGTTCATCTGTGGATCATATTCTTGCCTCATGAAAGGGTGGCCGTAGGTCCAGTCCCGGCAGTGGCAAGGATATGCACTACTGATGAGCTCTATTGAGAGCAATATTCGAGTCAAGTGCTTTTTTCGAAAGGGGCCGACTGGAAATTCTATGGGAATGCGACAGCTCCGATTAATTACGAAAACCAAAATCGAACATCGTTTGTGAGTTCTGGTGTGAGGGCCGGGTAATTCATCTAGGCAAAACGGAGTGGTAGTTACGCAATCGGGTCAAGGGAACACATTCCAGTTTGGATTCACGAAACGGTCTTGGATATCACAATGTCAGGCTCAAGTCGTTATGTGACCTATCTCACAAGCAGCCGGTTTCATCGATCGCACAACATCTGTTGAGATTTCGACACCAATGGAACCTGAAGAAAGCCTTTCGGATACGTTACGCAACAAAAATTCAAGACCTCCGGTACGCGGAGGCGATAGCAGTTAACAAATGGGAATTACCCCTCTACGTACAGAAAGAATTGTTCCTTAGTACCGGACTGCCCTGGTAACTGACGTGCATTAATGTGTGTGTGTGCACGTATAGGTATGTTTATTGCTTTTGTGGTTTAGTTTCACAATGTCCACTAAGCTTTGCTATAGAAGCCTACAGACTGCATTGTGCACCTGACGAGATGCAGCGAAATGTGTTTGAAAGGTATATTGTACAAAAAACTGTCTCTGACTTACTTATTCAAACTTGCTATAGGAACAGTTGGTTTTGCATTAAAGAAAAATATGAATATTCGCCTCATGAAGAGACAAGTCTCAGTACCTCCCCAAACTGTAGTCATACTTTTGGTCACTTCATTTACGTTAGCTAAGTTATGTGTTGTTTTCAAGGATTCACTGTGTGCGACCAAAGTGGTTGCAAAAGTTCTACATTCGACTTTGAACACTTTGAAAACACTAACGAACGGGTGGGTTTCGAATTGTTCCGTCAACCGCATACACTGAAGCTTTACGGTGTAATTGTGCTAGTCCCAATGGCTCGTTATTGTGGTCCAGAGCACCAAATAATAATCCAAAATGTAACAAAATATCTCTAACGTGAGGGTCTTGTTCAGCGGTACCAAGTCAAATTCTCGAACCGCTTCCCAGTGTCGTATCAGTCACTGTTCTCTGAATGTTTATTTCTCAAATGCACTGAATATCAACTGGATATCGCGTCGTTCATAGGTTGTTTCCATGTGACAATACGATTTTAACACTGACAACTTATAAGGTATCGCCTCGAAAGTAGTTGGATTTGTTGTTGCATTTCTTATGAGCTTTTCCGTTCTCAACAACAAATGTGGAACCTCCATGCTTTTAAACTTTTCTGGTACACACTTGTACCACATTTCTGTATACTCTCAGTGATGATCGATTTAACCTTCTAGGGCACTCTGATATCCAAATCTTATTAGCTTTCTAGAACGACGTCTGTCAGATGACGGGTTGTTTAAATGTAAATGCTGACAAACGCGATGTCCTTTGAAATGATTTAACTTAACGCGCACAAATGTTGCAAAATAGGGACAAATGACCTAGCAATATCACATCCAGGAAACATCAGTACTCAAGCCGATTGTGGTGAATTATCACTTTAGAGGTCCGAGTATTCCTACTGTTAGAAAAATACCTCAACGCGGGAGTAAGATACGTCCAAAAGCCTACAGCGAGTGAACCACAGACAGCACGGGCAACCGGACAAGCCATCGCTCAACGAGATCGGACCAACGGACGGAGAATGGCAGACGGAAAACCCTCGGTAGAAGGCGCCGATCACACCCATAAACCAGGAAGAAGTACATACGACGTGCGAGCGGTAACCGGGGTTATGTTGTGGAGTGGAATTCTGATTCATAAACGCGAGCGCGCACGTGGTATGGCAACCAGCAAGTTGGACAATAAAGATTGTGCTTTATTGAATGCCTTTTCACCACACTATGACCAGGGCCAAATGACTTAACAACAGCAGTGAGACAGTTCAACGGATCTGATGAATATAGTGGTTTAGGTCTGGTTTTCCATCAGCGATCACACAACAGTCGTTTTTGATCAGATATTACCAAAGATACTTTCTGTTTCCTGTAAATTGACCACATTACTTAAAGTATTTTACGAAACTCATGTAAACAAGAAAAGAACATGCACTATTCTCAGCGGTATTAAAACACTACAGTCTTACGATAATTCTTATTGCATACGATGTGGTTTGTGTTTTTTACGCCTGAGATAATTACTTTTTATAAATGCGAAGAACATCCTGCAAGACGAAAGCATGAGCGCTGTGTCGTTCGCTCTTCTTAGTCACATACACGAGAGGAAGCATAAATCATATTGATAGCGCCTACAACAGTGAACACTCATTACTGAGTATAAGAAATCGATGTCAGATGATCGATGTTGACTAGGTGTCTTGACAACGAAAGAAACTTTTGTAGTGTCTGCTAAAGACTTCACATATTAATTAGCTGAGCAACCGTTAGGGTTTAAGAAGTATATGTAGTCAATAATGATCAACTGTTCGGCAGAGAACTAAAAATGATAAAATGGATGCCACTGGATGTGTAGAATTGAAAAAAAAAGAAAATGTATAGTGATCAATCTTTGTAGCGTATCGTGAAAAGAAGTGATAGATTTACTGCAATCGTCCTATGAACACAAAGCTGGATTCCTTTGGCGTTTTACCGAAGCATCAGAAAATGAAAAAGCGTGTTGTTCATTGTCTCAGAAATGACGCTAAATTTTTCACCTAGTCCTCTCTGTGGTGACCCAATTCTTGCAAGTGTTCTGTAACTAAAATCTTTGTTGCCTTACTTTTGGCAATCAGAAGCCATTTGAGGAGATACTCTGAGCTTTGAGTAAGGAGTACTCCAACTGTATGATCATCATCATGCAAACCGCATACATGGGTACATTTAAAAATAATGTTTGACGTGTGGAGTGGGAACACTGAGTCTTTGGTGGGAATTGAGGGGATGTGAGTGCAACGTAGCATGTTTGGCTGGTATATAGCCGCTGTTTAATGCTGCTTCCAGTCGTTACCTATTAGAGGTGCTACATCCTTCGCATGACAAAGATATAGACTCCAGTTTCCTCAGTATCACTGTAAAGGCTGGTCAAGAGTCAAGTGGCTTAGAATTCTTGTAAATGAAAAACGTGTTATCTATTATGGATTAGGGTCCACTAGATAAGTGATGTGTATGTATACATTTTCCCCGACGACGTTGACGTCCTGAAAATTTTTCTGGCTCACGCTCTTCTATTACCAGAGGTCTATCAGATATGAGTAGTTTTCAGTTGATAGCTGATAGCTCTCAGCAATAAATTTATTAGCTTTCTCACACAAAGTGATGAGTGCGATTTTAACTGAAACTGCAGAGTCACCCACCTCTAATTGTAGGCTTAATCTATGGCCGACAGTTAGTTACACATTGTTTGTTGATTAAAATTTGCATTTTGTTGAGCTGGCTAGATGACTTATTCTGTTGTGGTTAGCCGTTTGCTCAATAAATCTAATGTTCTTAAGTAAATACCTGAAAAGATTGAACGAAATGTTAACATCTCAAGACAACTACAACTTCCTTCGTTATAAGTAAATGTATTCAAACAGATGTGAAATAACACAAAAACAGTCAAACCACGTTCACCGTTAGAACACTACTTTTCGAAAACCTGCTACCCAAAAAGAAAACTTTGCCAAACTGAACTGTAAGTTAATAAAGCTTGAAAGTATTGCATATGTTGAACGTTTTCACTTTGTACTAATTGGGTACAGTCGATGAGGCTGAAATTGGAAATTTATGTTTTACAAATGACCAGATGTAATATGGAAACCAGCATGAGTGTGAGTTGCACTAAAGTCGATTAAGTTGGTTTCATTGTAATCACCGCTGGCCGATACTCTACAATCTATGAGTTAGAAGCAATTTACAGATTAAAAGAAGCAGATGATGCTTGTGTATACTTGAAGCTGGGTTAGGCGGTACAAAAAAGTATATAAGTCCCAAAATTGTTTCACTTCCACGGGATCAGCTAAAGAAAGACTGTGAGAGAGAGCCAGAGAATAACCAACGGAGTAGAAACCTAACGAATGCCTATCAAGCACAAGAAAACCGCACTGCAACATGCAGCAATTCACAGCTGGCTAATATCTACAGTGAGCGATCGATCTTATTCTCATTCTATCTCAATGATTCTGATAGTGAGGCTACTCAACTACTCGATTTGGTGACGCGAATTTATGCTTCACCCTCGCTCTTCAGTTCATCTACCAGTGAAGCGGTTTTTATAATCACCGATCGACTGTTCCAGAGTGAACACACCCGGATACTGGAGTATTCTCTACAAGTTCATTTGATACAGACGTCATAGATGTTGTTACTTCAAAGACGGTTATTTCCGCTAGGCACATCTATATTCCCTAAGTGGTGCTGGTGTTGGCGGATGATGTCACATACTGGAATAATGCATTCTCTATTAGGCATGCAACGCATTCTAACCTACCTCAGTTTGCAAGACCTGTATGGGTAGGAGAGAAGACGTAGTAGCTCGTACCTCGCTTGGCAACCGTACGCTATACCTTAGCAATAAGAGTAACGTCCTTCACGGACTAAGAACGATAAGTTTGGATAATACAACCAAGAATGGGATGCATCAGCCAGCTGAACATTGTGGCGAAACAACCACAATGTTACCACCCGAACAGTCTGCTGATTAGACTAACTAATGAGTTTACGCACTGATGAATGACAAGCTAAGATTAACTGGAACAATCGTATGCAACTGACGCTGGTGGATACTGACTCCTAGAGTGTTGCCTCTCAGAAACTGTCCCGTACAATCCGACTGACATAGATTCATCACTTTACACTCAACGATATTAAACAGAAGTCGGTTGACCGCGGTCCGTCGAGGCAATGTGTTTAAATCAATCTACAACTTCCCAGGTTCGATCGTATTTTCCAGTGTACTGTTATCATCACCTTCTAATAGGGGAAACTTGATGAGCTGTGCTATTTTGAACACAATTATGACAAACAGCAGAAGTTCTAGTATGCAACCTTACGGTACACCACGTGTTAGACAACGCCGATCTTTAAAAGCCCTGTTGAATTGGACACTAGAGAACCAGTTTCGTAGGTGGTCGGTGAATAAGACTGAACCAACCTGTGGTGGATTCAGGAGAGAATACTTAGGCTATTTATGTATACCTACATAAAAAATGTTTTGTCTTACATGGTTGCTTTTAGTTATTCATCGTTGGGCGTATCCAGCACACTTTTGGTCATGAAGCAATAATTAGCTGTCGGTCCAACTTCAGGGGCAGCATACAACCAGTGGCATGGTTTAACGGAACATTATGCGTTCTTGACAAGCCTCTAAAAAGCTCACTAGATTAATCATGGAAGCTGACGTTAAAGATAGGAACTAAATTGCGAGTCATCACTATTTAGCAGTGTAGTTCCTGTGAGATATTGACAGACTGATGGAATACATATGTAAAATTCCACCTTATTCAACAATTTTTCTTTCATTCGCGATGCAAGACCACTTCGTAAGTCTTGTTACGCAACGTTCATTCTCTTCACAACATTCCTTGAAACGTAACTCTGCTTCCGTGGACTTCTTCGTCTGGTGTGGTCAGCTATTCACTGCAAGTCTCTATGATACCACGCCAAGTTGCCAAATCCTACAAATGCGCTTGAGTTGAGTTCTAAGTATTGTTAACTGTCTAAGCGCCCAAATTCGTCACCCAGTTTGATGTGGACTTCAAATTTTCAAGGATAATGTAGTCAGCTTTATATGTACAAATAGTTTGTCCTGTTAGGCTGGGTGGACTTGGTGCTGCCAATTTCACTGTCCCAAATTCAGTTAGCTCAAACTGTGCACTGTCAGACCGCATCCACTTTTGGATATTATAATGGAATACACTGAGCAATTTGAGGTCATGTCAGTGAGTAAATCTTGCCTACTCCCCAAACACCACCCGTTACCACACTTTAACACTCGGCTTTCTTAGGTGAAAATAATCTCCCGAGGGCAGTTATTATAAACTGCTGTCATCACACTCCTGGGTTTTCATAGGTAAGTCTATAGAATTTACAAGGTTCTCTAACGGTACACAACCAAAAATCCTGACCCGAACTGTGCGCGTAATGTGTAATACACCGGGTAAAACCATGTGGTTAAATATCTGATTAAACGTTTGTACATTCATCAGGATATCAAGAGCATCTACGTTGACTTCTTTCATGTAACCCTGTGTTATCGAACCATGACATTAGGACTGTAATACTCGCCATGATTAGTTTTATTGATGGGCAGTGGGGGATTTGGTTTATTTTAAGTTGAAAATCACCAAGAGTTGATCGCAGTTGTCGCATTCCTATAAAATTTCCAGTCGGCCCCTTTCGAAAAGAAGCACCAGACTCGAGTTGCCCTCTCATAAGAGCTGCTCATCAGTAGTGCATATCCTTGCTTCTGCTGAGACTAGAACTCCGGCCACTCCTTTCATGGGGCAACCGTGTTCACCATTGCGCCATTGACCTCACATTAGGCACGACCAAATTATCACATGCGAACGCTCAACTACTTTCGCTGTGAGTAATGATCAGGTTGCCCGATCGCCTCGAGAGGAGACGCAGTTACTGCCTGTTAACCCCAATTGTGGGTGATTTTCCACCTATATAAAAATCAAAATTCCCCATTACTCATCATTAATCAGATACCGCTCAACAAGTCAATGATTTCTGTGATTTCAGCTTTCAAAGAAGTCTTAGTCGGGGGATCATCGATTATAGTTAACAAACAGTAACTGTGTCTCCTCCCAAGGCGATCGGGCAACCTGATCATTACTCACAAACGAAAGTGGTTGAGTATCCAGATTTGATAATTCCATCATGCCTAATGTGAGGTCACTGGCGCAGTAGTCAACACGGTTGCCTCTTGAAAAGCGTGGCCGGAGTTCTAGTTCCGGCAGTGGCAAGGATATGCACTACTGACGAGCTCTAACGAGAGGGCAACTCCAATCTGGTGCTTCTTTCCGAAGGGGGCCAACTGGTGTATTTATGGAGATGCGGAAACTGTGATCAGTTGTGTGTGATGTTCAGCTTGAACTATGGGGAATATCATCAGTCTTGAAGGTAATGAAGCTCTTTCATATCCAGCTGCATTTGTTTAGATTCTATAGAGCCCAGTCACTTTGTTGGCCGATGAGCTTAGGACAAATAATTGCAATTTTATGAAATCTATTGTGACAACCTTGAAAGACTAGTTGAACATTCATGTGGAACACTAAATTTTACACACATCAGCATAACCGAAGGTTTTGTACTAATTCGGGCAGCGCAGAGTGCTGTGCAATATTTTACGACTGATATAGATTCACTAAGTACAACCCTATCCCAGACCGTCTACATCCTGTCATAAGAGTTTATATTAGCCTAAGACACAGCAATCTGCGGATGAAGTCAAAAGACCGGGATAACCTGAACCGTAATAACTTCGGGGTGTATATGAGTATTTTCTTTATCTTTCAAACGCGTTCCTTAACCCACCATATTTTGCATGATACCGTCACAATCGAAATCGCCTCTCATGCATTGAATGTGCATGACCGATGACTTCAAGTAAGTGGCTATTTGGAAACGGAAATAAAATTAGTTTATCAAAAAGGTGGAGCGAAATTTGGCAAAACTTCCCTCTAAGGTGAATGATCGCACTGAAAGTCTTATCAATATGTCTGGTTTATAGACTTGAATTATATTGACTGTTTCCCAACAAAATTGCCAGAAGCTCGTAGATAGGTGCTAAACACACCTATACCCCACAGCTGGCAGGCAAATTACCATGTTTCATAACGATGAGTTTGACATGCTTTAAGAAAACTTAGTCAATAATGAACAATGCATTTAGCGTTTATTCGTTTGCATACCTGTCTCAACACCGTCTGTCGTTGAGTTCGATGCTTTTTAGATTGTGAGTTAACAAAAATGGGTGATCTACTTCGACCTTCAACAGACTGGATCGGAACAACCAAGGTAATTAGATCTGCCAACTTCTAACGCTCCCAGTGCCTGTGGCCGGTGGTCTGATGAAATAAGTATCTGACGTACCATTCTGATATTTTTGTGACGTTAATTGGATTCGCGTCTAATATAACTGTTTAGATTAGGGGGCAAATTCTACAACCTCTATCCATAAAATGTGACGACAAATAAGTTTTAAAAACAAGTACTCGCAAGCCAGCTGTCGTATACGAGGTGTCTAAAAAAGCACGTAATTGGTTGATATATTTACTCAGCCAGTGCATTAAATACAATTGGTTGTCATAGTCATTGTATTTTCTTCAGAAACACTGTAGTGTTTATTCGTCAAAACTTTCCTACTGTGATCTCTAAAATGCTAAGGCTTCCAGTCCGATCAATAGGGGCATTAGTGACCTCCAGGTGGTCCATGGTACTGGCATTATATGAGCTCCATTTCTTGTCAAAGAATTTTTGTCAAACTCGAAAACTATACACATAAATTGATGGCGAAAACTAAATCACTGGTATTTTTGATTTTCATGCTAAATACATAACTTTACAACGCTCGTTTACGCATCTCCTTTGATGTAGTGAACAACTTCTTGGCTTGAAATTAAGGTTATCGAATGAACATCAGACACATAACAAAACCTCAAAACTTCATTTGGCGAGATGCATTGAAATATGCTTCAGAGATACAGTGTGTAAAAATTGTCTCTGACCATTCCGTCCAAAATTATTCTACAAAATCACGTTTTCTTTAAGACAGTAAAGAAAATAAGTTACGAACATGTTGTTTTGACCTTTTTCTTCTACTTCGGAAATTCACACAGTCCATCTTTCATAGATTGATTCGATAAAGAAAACTGTCTAAAAGCTCGAATTTATAAGTTTCATACTAAACAACACACAATCAACCGTTGAATAAGTCTCTGACAGTTTTATATTTGAATACAAACTAACGACCTGACATTCATAGACTGAGATTTGTACTATGGTAAGCTGTTTACAGACAGAATAGCAGAATTCATACTGTGGCTTAAAACTCCTTAAAAGTTATCAGAATTGTCGAAGAGTATATAATATACAGGGCAAAGTGAATGAATATGATTTTGTTTAGACGTTATTGGAAATACTTCAGTACGTTCCACTAACCGGTTGTGTAGCGCTCAACACTAATACATCTTGTGTGCTGAGATATGAAGCAAGACTTGACATTTACGGAACAAAGAAGGTTTCACCTTGAAGGTCTATCAAAAATAACACTAGAACTTCACGTTTTTTATCAAAAGCTGTAACGGTTTTCTAAACTAATGGCTTCTGTTAATAACCGTTACTACGCTTGAAAACATTCAGCTTATAAAAGCCTTATGTTTAAAATGTGCATTTTTGTAGGAGATCCAACGCAGACTGTAATACTTGAACCTTGGAGCTTTAAGTTAGATTCACGATGCATGAACCATCTTAACTAACTCAACTGTTCACGTGCTGTTTCCTGTGTGTGTGCTCTTGTCAGCTGAGCCGATTCCAGCCGACGCACATATGGCTCATCACTAAATCTTATGAGCTCAGTTGTGTTACATATTAGCACTTATCCAATTGTGTCCATTATTGTTAGTTGAATTCCATTTTTACAAAACTGATTAACAGATTTTTGCAATCCACTGTTGAATGGAACCCTTTTACTATGCATTATTAGTTGTTTTACCACGTAAACTTTAAAAAACACATATGACATTAAGGATGGACAAATATTTCCACCTCTTCATCAGCTCGATAAAAATATGTATTGCCTAAAGCCTGAAGAGTTGGATTGGAAATATATATACAATATTCATATCTAATGGTAGATTTTACGTTTGGGGTAATCTTTTCGGTTTGTACACTTCCGGTTGCAACCACTCAGACCATATTTATTAGTAACCAAACCACTCTGTGGTAGACCGATTTACTTCAAATGCTTCAATCTAACCGGGAAGTACTGATCACGGAGTTATTAAGTAGAATGAGCAAACTAATTCCAGATACTTTCCGTACGTATGAAAATTACTTATACCAAACTAGACACTATTTAGCCATACCTCGTACTCAGTTGGTAGAATGCTGCTTGACACGTTCATTTCAAACTCATGACGGATAGTGAGAAGCAATATGGAACAAAGATAGTGCGCGCAAAAATTGAGTGTGGTAGTTTATTTTGAAACGGAGTAACCAAAAAGCCTCTGTGAATGAAACCACTATGAGCCACTGCGAGTGCTGTTCAGTCTACAGCATTTACGTGCTCAACTAATTTGATGGAATAGTTTACAAGTTAAGGTGGCCAAGCGAAACGTTGTCGATCCATTTTCAGCGTTATAAAGTTTTAACGAACCATGGGTTAACCTACCTATAACTAGAACGATTGGTTACTAGTGGTTTGTAAATACCTACATCCACATCTTCGCAGTTAAGTTATGGAGCTGGAACTAAAACTTAGTTAAGCATAGAGGCTAGTCAACTGAATTCTGATAGTGGCGACTGTAACATTAAGGAATATCTCCTCCGTAAAAAACAGATGCTGACACAATCATTCTCATTACCTTGGAACTGAAACTGTTTTTTCTATTCTGGTATGAAGCCATGCAAAGTTCGTTCATTTTACTGCTTTTTTCGTCATTTCTTATTTCTGTGTAACTGAATGTTTTACACGATCGACTGATGAGAATAAACGAAATGCTTGGATCTCATTGTGTATTTTCTCGCCGTTTTGGTGTCAACAAAAGTAGGACTACATAACCCAACCCAAGTCAATTCTACCGTGATCATCACATTGTCTGACAAATTCAAAAAGCACCTCTAATAGTCGGTCAATTGAGCTATACTCCATCTATCAAAAATTAGGTAGATTGGCAACTGTTTAATAAACAGTAACCATTTTAACTGTTGATTAGGAAATCATCTCTGTTGGCAATCTGTAATGGTTCTACACAATGACTTATCGCTCAGTAACTAAATATTTTTAAATCATAAAGTGAGTGACGTCGGTGGTGGGTTGCCTTTAAATTTGACAGATTTGCTCGTCTATCGTTATGTCAAGTTGCATGGTGGAAAAAATTACCACTGAAATCATAGAGACAGCCCTACCTAGAGTGAATCCTGTTATGTCTTGACGACAACCCAGTACGAACTAAGTGTCACTCAATCGTACCGAGCAACGTAAATCGTACTATTCAGGAAGTGACTTCAAGTTTGTAGGGTGATTCATGTTCTGCAGCTCCAAACCACCTGCCTATATAGGTCTCGGTCTGATGAAAATGTTTATCGACTTGCGTTCAATATGGGTATCTAACGTTACCGTCAGTGCTAACCTGTGACGTGCTGGAATAAATATGCTGACATTCGCCAACCCGAAAACTCAATACATTGTTGACCTGATCTACTGTGATCATGCACCGAGGCAGTTAAAACCTAATGATCAAATATAAACGCTGTAATATGGAAGGTGAGCATATTGATCTAACAGCTAGTTTTTTCTGGCAGTGTGTGATAAAACTCTAGTAGGTATTCTTCGCCTGCTTATTTATAGCGCATGGGTATGTGTCATAGCACTGTATACTTGTGTGTTATAAGACAACTGTAACGTATACACAAATTAGCACGGCTACGTAGATCATCGGTGCAGCTGCTGATTGTGCACAAACTATTGACTTAGTAAGTCGATACTATTGAATACTATACTTCATTTACAGCATTACTAAGCTCCTTTTTTAAGTTGGGGACTATAGTACTTTTTATCGCAAATTGTAGACACTAAAAAGATAAGAAAGAACCCTTGCTATTGATTGCGCTGGATTAAAAAGTTAAAGTGGAACATGACAGACCGTGAGTGGTTCCAGCCTAGCCCTAATTATCACCGTACTTTCTCACTTGTTTAGTTTATCCAAATCATTTCCCCTTCAGAGACATCAGAGTGAAAAAGCAAATGTCAAGGTACAAATGTGTATATAAAATATCTCGCAAATGAACCGTGTAATTACGATCACGGTGATCGTGCAGTAGAGAGCGACTGGAACATGTGTTGTAAGATTCTATAAGTTAGTTTTAATCTAATTATTCCGTGGGCTCAGACAGCTCAGTACATAATCACAGTCGTCTTTAATCGATGGGTTAAATCATTTGTTTAATTTGTAGAAACGTCTTATATGTTCCACTCTTTATACGACCAGTTATCGCTCATAAGAATACCGGTGACCACATCCACAAATGAGTGAAATCTCGTCGGTGGTAAAAATCACGCAAACATGATTTCGACACAATTCTGAGTACTTGTATTAATGAAAGAACCAGGCTGATGAACCTGGGAACCGTAGCGTCTTTTGTGTATCATCCAACTTCACTTCGTTGGCATCACAACCTAAAAGCTTCCATAACTGTCTGGCATGTATTCTAGAAACAGTGCATGCCGAGTACATCTTAAATCGTAGAAAAGCTTAAGTCTATTCTTGTGCTGGAGAATAACTTTATCATAACCAATATTCCGTCAGTGACTCGCTCTTTTAGCCCGGCGGGTAGTGTGTTCTATTTATTGCTGAGATAAAACAACCCGGGATTACACTTTTACAGCCCAACCAAACCGATGTTCTCTTTCTTTTTCTGCTCCATGAAGAGAACTTCAGGAGGTGTCTAACGGATGTTTTCATTTAGTGAATTGAAGTGTCGCAATTCACAGTGTGAAAGTTGAATGTGGTTATTTCCACTTCCTAACTGGTAGCGTCACTCGCACAGCTAGCACAGCCTAGTCATGAATTTAAAACATTAATTCCTATACTAAAAAGAGAGACATCGGCTGCACGCGAGAGGACGAGCGAAATTCATCAAGTACAATCTATACTAGTACTAAGCTCACCTGTTAGATTTGATCCGATGTAGCACACAGCTCTCACCAAGTGCGCAACTAGTCTTTAATATGCTGTCTCCACAATGCGCACAGTCAACATGCATAGAAATTGGCAAACGCACATAAATGAACTCGGTTTCGCATGTGTAATTGGTTGACGCTCTAGGCTGTCAACAACAACCTCTAGAATGCTGAGCTATAAACAAGAAGACTTCATGAGTAAGTGAGTAGCAGACCTACACAAATACTCGAACGTAAGTGTGCACACTTACATGAAAGTGAGAAGCAATGAAGCTTTAGGAATGCTAAATCACAGCAGTCAAATCAATACGACACAAATATCATTGGTATTGAAGTGTGAGTATAGTGGGGAAAGACAGAAGTGTTCTCAACAATCCAGGCATACAAAACTTTACGTCATTGCCATTTTTTATTGCATGGTGATTAGTAAGAACTCCGTCGTCAAAACAGGCTTACAATTCGATACGTCTTACAAAGTGTAGATCTCCGAATTTGCACCTGATATTTCCTGCTGATTCTGCACTAATTCTGCACTCACACGTAAACCTGAAATCGAAAAATCACTTGTTATACATCCACATTTTATCTATTCCCATCGATTACTCAGTTACAATCAACTTGATTTATAAACACTTAATTGTCATATGCAACAAACGATGTCCCCATTTGAACCCAATTGGAAACTTAACTCATTTGTTTTCATCATTTGTTATTAAGGCAGCCCTTTTAAGATAAATGTTCCACCCGCAAAAGTGTAACATTCAACATGAATCGGTTAACTCTGAGTTACATCTTTTTGACCCTCGATAGTCGACAGTTAGGCCTAAAAGTGACCACCAGCATATCAAAGAACTATTTCTGGTTTTCAACGTCATTCGAATGTGTGAATCAACATATAATCATCGGTCATAAACATATCTTAGGTTTACTGGAAAAATGAAACTGAGAACTATCGTTATCCCTTAAGAGGGGGAATGAGGATAGTTAGCTGCCTGGCAGGTTACGAAAAAGATAAATGTCCTCCTGTTTTGCTACCGCTTCTGTTAGTCTTCATTATCTGTACATTGAGGAAGACTGTACAGTTATATCAACGTGAGCTTTGTGGTCATGGCCAATCAGGTTGCATATGTCCCACAGTAAGGTAGAATTAAATCGAGTGTATACGGCCAATCAACCTTTCCACTCACCAACGATATCGTAAACTTACTTCAAACCTAACAAGATGAGGTGACTCGAAGCGCTATTCGATGTGTGGCTGAGTAGGATAATTACTCATTCCGCTGTTCTCATCCATCACAACGCATGACTGATCTTGAGACACAAGGAGTGTCTGGACTTTTGTTCAGGTTCACGTCAAACTGTAATTCTCAGACATTATCTAAAATTAGGTCATGAATTCCAGATCGAAAAGTCTAGGTAGAAATGGCAGCCCAATATTAGGGAATGTAAACACACCAAAACGAATTGTTAGATCTGTTTCACTGGATGACTGATTTTGGAATTCCAGTATATGACAAGTTGAAGTAACCAAAAATTTGAAAAAATGAGACAGCTCCAACCAGACACATGAATAGCGTAAAAATCTTTCGTTATTTTTAGTGGGTTATCACTGCATACTAAGCACTGATTTGAAGCTGGGTTGCCTACCTTTATTCCTAACTTAAGGCTAGAAGTGTTATTACACGAAATATGTTAGGTAGTTCTAAGATATAGTGTGGGCAAGTTGAGCAGCAAAATAGAGAAACGGAACAATACTAGCAACGTTCACATGGGTTGCTGCACAGTTGATTAAATTCATTCAACCAAGCATGATTCTTTATATTGTTGTGTGACGGATAGTCATAGTGTAGCTGGAAAACTTGACCTCAAAGATGTGCCAAAATCATAAGTGTCATGCAACGACTTCTTTCCCGATTAGTATGATGTTCGTCCTAAGGCCTCTGCGACTGTCAGAAAGAATAGATAATACTTTCAGTTTAGCTTGTCATAGCGAAAACCAAGGTGAAACCGTTTCACCACTACACTCCTTCTGTTTATTTATAAATCTACCTGTTTTTGAAAAAGTTGTTTAACGTACGGACTCCATCATCACCCATGCCTCATGTTTTCCATCGTGGATTCATAACTGAAAACTGACTGTTTGGTTGAGGAGCAATTATCTTACTATATAGTACGAATTCCACGGATTCACAACGTGTCTCATGGCTACGTCTTCAATCTACCTCTACCTCAGTGAGTTGATATGGCAGGCCAATGGCTGTCCGTTTTGAGGGCATAATAAATTAAGCCACACATGGTCGGCTGCTGTGATCGGGGACCAAATTGTTTACGTTCGGATACTGAAAATCGAAACGCCAACTCACAAACACCAATGCATTCCTATGGCCTTTGTTAACACAATTCACTCTATATATCTTTTCAACATCATGACATCTATCTGACAAAAATAACATATCTGACATAACTGATGCTCTTCGGTTCATATTCTCATCAAAAAAACAGTGCTACGGAGTAAAAGCAGATATGAATAAAGTGTTCTTGATATTTTCTCGCCAACAGTACACCACGTGATTTTGGGTAAGGAGTATATAATTGGCTAATCTAGAGGTATAGTACAATATATAAATTGCAGATCTGAAAAATTATATAGCAGTGGTGTTGTGATGAGCGTCGGCGTATAGTAGGATTGTAGATCACGTTTTGAAACCATGGGATTTTATACATGCTTTTAGCAATTGGAACTCAAGTAGACATGTATGATATCATACCACCCACAGACGGATGAGCTCACTGAATGTAACAGTTGAACAATCAGGGAATAGGTGTCAACCGAAAGAGGCTACTAGGATTCCGTCCTACCACTAGTTTTAGTTACTCATCGTAAGACTTTTCGGACAAGCACAAACCACCATCATTTCGGCTGACGTCCGGGACATTCTTTCGGCTTTCAGTGGATGAAGACACAGTCGCAATTTAGTAGTTTTACTGGAGAATTAATCGCCGAAAGTATATGATCCGAATGAAATTTGGAAGCTGCGTAGTTAAACGCACAAGAGTACTCAGTAGCTCAGGGACATGGCAGTGTCATAATATTTAAGCTATGATTGAGCGGAAACTATCAAGATTATCAGAACTTGAGCGTCTGAACGGAAAGATCTATGTATGGTACTTTTCAGGAGGTCTGGTATTAACGATTCAGCAGAACATTGAAACTACAGTGATTGACAAAATGACAAGATATATTGCCGCAACAAGCCGGAAGAAAAGCAATGAATCAGGAACCAATATTCTGTCGGTAGGAGAGGTTTTGTCAGCAGTTGACAGGAAGTGATAAGACCCCAGAAAGGAGAAAGAGTGTTTTGGAAAATATAACTTTGTTTTTTAGTAGTATAAGTCGGTTCGAACAGGCAGGAACCAAAAAGTGAACACCATGGTCAGGAAGACGAGGAGGTGAAAGTCACTTTTGTTGGTATATATATGCACTGTGTGGGATGTGTAACCGAGGCGACTGTCGTTACACTTATGACAAGAATATTAGTATATGTAAGTCATGTGAACTCTGTTTGTGTTTGTTGCTACTCTCACGGACATTTTGGTGAACATGTGACATTAACCACCTCCTCAAGCCAAGTGTCTTTTGTAGCCACGAAATGTTACATAAATTTCAATTATCCCTCTAGAGGAAAATTGATAAAAGACACAGAATACTGCTGGAAAGCTGATTAGGAGTGTTGCATAGCAGCTAAAACAGCAGCAATACCATGCGTGATAGATAAAACCTTAAGTATGATTAAACTGTGATATACATTAGTGGTTCTTTTCTATCTAGCCATCTCGACCAACAAACTACATAAAAGCAGATATTTACAGCTTACTGAACACGGATTGTTTTTCCAAAGGACCGACTTGGGTCGATTGGTAAGTCTATTGGAATGCGACAGCTGTGCTCAATTGTGGGTGAAGTTCAACCTATATTAAGTACATATAGTAGACCTGCGAATTCCCCATAGTACCCCGTTTTTTAAATGCAAATCAGGGATAACGTGATATAAATTTTGCAAACGCAATATTTACGAGATCTTTCGTAGTGAAACTTCAGTGTCGCGTCCACCGGCAAAACGAACAAGATACACTTAAGCACAATTAGCTAACTAATCCAGACTTATTGTGCCTATCTTTGATATCACAACTATTCCCCTGGCTTTCCTATACAGTCAACCGTGGAGGGACGCTCAAATCAGATTGGACCACAATGATTTGCTGGTTTTCATGAAGTTGTCCAGTAGGTTTAGTGGAAAATCCTGGTTAATGTTGTAGTAGTTCTCATAAAATAGAACACATTCAGGAAAGTGTATGTGTTTCTTTGGTTGAGGAACTTCCGTTTGGAAAGGAACGAGGACTTTCATCTCAGAAAGTCCTACCAGTGTGGGAAAAAAATAATCTGGATTTCACTTCGCCAGTAATCAATATAGGTATGAAATTATGCTTGACACTATGGCCCCAGTAAGACTGTTCGAAAGAAAATGGCGTCATCGACTGATCTTATTTGACAGCTTGTTGTGACGGCTGCGTACCCATTAATTGGTGATAAGGGAGCACGCCTCGAGGTGCGTGCAGTCCGATTTAAAAGATAGAAAGAACAATAATCAAAGTCACATCATTCACTATTAGTCATCATGAATCCGAAAGGTAACATTCGGATTCTGTTGCTGCTAGATTGATCAGTTGTGAAGAAAACTCACACGATAATGGTTCAATTCCACAAACTAAAATCTAACTGGATAAAATTGTAATCACAGTTTGATATCCACTCAAGACCAGGTAAGAAACTACGGTTTGAGAATTACTGTATTGTACGAAAGGTCACTCATTTCGTTTCTGTTTTGGGGAAGTGCAAAAAAATAAGTTAAATTTTCTCTGATTATTTTTGTTTTCTTACCGAATAGCATTTACCTCGCACTACAATCACATCACCTGAGTCACCAATCCAGAGTTCGTAGATTTTAAAGCGAAATATCTTAAATCTTCTATGTACTGACTGGTGAAGGAGATCATGTTTAGAGGTAATCTTCCATACATTTTCTTGACCGCTTGAGGTGGTTGCTTCGATACAGTTCATGGAAACGATCCATTTCTGAATAAGCTTGAAATTACATGCAGCATTAGGATGTTGGTCAGCTTTTAGCTTGTCAGGGCGATGTGTGAACTTTACTCACAAATCATTTTACATGCTCTGGTGACCCACCTTGAGATCAATGCATGAACAAATTGGGTTTCGTAGAAAAATATTATAGTACTATCCGTTCTTGGGAGAAGGCAGGCCAGATTTAAACCCCAAACAGAGCCACCTGCGTGGTTCTAGGAGGCTAATTTCCCCAGTACCATAGGCATCACAATTCTGCGCTTCACGACAGGTTTTTGTAAATGTACATTTCTACTTTGACGTTCTTTTTAGAGGGTACTGTATTTGCTTCAAAACACTCGAGGATGTCGCATCACTAGTGTATGATAAACAAAGTGTTGTACGCCCCCATTTAGCATGTGATTGATGAATGGGCACCTGTTACCGAAAGGAATGAGGTTTTTATCCAATACTGTGCATAAAACCGAGTCTGCGGTCTTTCTGATTCTGTAATTAATGTACACTTGACCTAGGTTTTTTAAAGAATCATACGGAAAGAATTATATTACTCTAGGTCAACCTACTGAGAGATGCGCTCACGTTAAAAGGATAGTCTGCTGGTAGCATGAAACGATCTCTGACTGACAAGTATACAGACGTTGAGAATGGAGTAGGTCTCGATGAAGTGTTTATTTGTTTGAATCCATTTGAAAGTATTTATATCGCTTCGAATTCTGAACTACGTTGCAGCGAACTTATCAACTGTTTGGCTGGGTGTACTTCATTACTGAAGTGAACACATATAAAAATGTTTCGTTGTTATCGTAGTGGATCCCACTTATGTGTAACATACAAGCCGACCGTTTCTACTCGGATTGTCCGTTACGCTTGCTGACCAACTTTAGAATGAGGTGGAGACACGCGGGGACAGCGCTCTTCCAAAGTAGGGTATCCAACAACAGTCCTGAAAAAGGGAACAACAGGAAACAACTATGAACCAAAGGCCCAATAAGCCATGTACACAACTTACATATACGTAAACTAAAACGGCGTCAACAACACAGCAGCACGCCCTGTTACACAGTTCGAATTCAACCCGTGCGCGCTTGCTGGTTTCGACCGAACGTTAAATATGTCACTTCACGGAAAAGACCTAACAACTGCAGGCTAACGACAACAGTCGCAAACAAATTCGTCTCTATTTTGTTTCATCTTCACTTCAGCAAAGTGGTAAAAATAGTTATTGAGGTAGCGTCAAGATTATTTTAATAAATAAAATGTGGACTGTTTGGTTGCTATCAGTTTCCTATTGGCTGTACCAGATCGTGAGTTAAACAGCTTGTGAGACGAAAACGATCTCTTTTTCTCACCAACTTCGTCCGTCTCTACCAGCGATAAACGATTGATTTCATAAATGTAGGTTCTAAACACAGCAGCCAATCTGCTTCACTTGGAAAAGTATGCAAGCGATGAAGGGTAGTCCTAAGCCATTGTGTTCTAGTGGGAGACCACTTAGTCGACAAATACAAGTTGACCTATCTAAACCGAAATGGACTTAGGCACTTTACACTAACGAGTGTGCGCTTGCCTCTAGCCTAAGCACTCACTCACCAGAGGACATTGAAGTACATTGGACACATACACTGCATGCAATGCCTAATTGCGGATCCACCTCGAGTGATACTGCTTCTAGTTCATTTGCCAACCGTTGAATCTGCATGCGATCACTGGGACTCCTGGATGCTCGCCCGAGTACAACATTCATCAACCAGTGAAACCCGGCCAACAAGGCTGCTTGCATGGACCTCCGAAACAGCCACAAGAATCGCGAGGCATAGTGGAGAGGGAGAGAGACGGAATAAGACATTGCTACTGGGAACTCTCGAAAGCTTTTCCACTTTGCCTGAACTGCGGATAGAAGGTGACCAGGTGCAAATTAGGTGACCGCCGAAGCCAAGGATGAGTCTATTCACAATTTTTAGGGCACTTGACTGAATATTTCCATTAGCTACTCGGTCGGGGCACCCGCGCCATCGGCAAAGCATTCGGGTTGTGCTTGTGCTCATTGGTCTGTTGACAGATGTTCATCCTCGGAAACAAAAGTCTCTCTCTCGAAACCAAGTTTCTGAAACGTCACAAAGCAGTCGGCCCAGTCGACCTCCCTCCCGCCCCTTTTTTAGACGAAGGACCAGATTTAGTTGGAGAGCTGACGGCTGTGCACCAGAAACTCCGGATTAGTGAGGTTATTCCAGCAGACGGAAGTTCCACTTACATTGTCCTCATTTTCAAAAAGGATTCGCGCACTCCGCGTACAAATCACAAAGGGATTGGCCTGAAGCCTATTGCATCGAAGTAGCAATTGTGCTCCGTTGATTAAACAGAGTATCCGCGCGGTACAAGTTCGGTATCTTGGCTATATTTGTCAAATCCTCACACTTTTTGGAAATTAGGCTTCTCTGGTTCGGCCGACAGAGCCGCACTATGAGATTGTCAGTTGAGGAAAGGTGTTCCTTGAGAAGTACTTGCTAATATTTAAAGCAGTTCGCTATAAAACAGATCAGATATTTCAGTTTGTCAATTTGATGTGACCCTTGAACCTACTAAGTTTAATGGTGCTGTTGCAAGATTGGCAGGATCGTGCACCTGTCCTTACCCTTGATGGTGAGCAGTTGAAGGTTAACGAGAATAGCATAGGCTTGGACAGTGTTTGCCAACTCACGCCATCTGTGGCGTCGGCATTATCTCACCCTTTCTATGAAAGGCCGAATGCACAATTCCACTGTAAGCATAGTTCCACTGCAAGTATGCGAAACTTGGTCCATCCACACAGTGGACGCCCATAGAGTATCCCTTTTCGACCATCGCTGTCACCGAAACACCTGCGTCGTGTGGTTGAAACACCGTGTCAGCGATGACGAAGTTCGCCAAAATGCCTTCAGAACGAACAGACTCTGTCGACCCTTGAATATACCGATCTCGTCTCACAGGCTTCGTTGGGTTCACAACATCTTGCAAATATCAACGCACCGCTTGCTACATCATGGCTTGTTTGCTAGTGGTGGGTTGAGTTGGAAACGCCAATATGGTGACCAACGTGTGAACTGAGTTCAAAGTGTGAAGACACTCACTAAAAAGCTTGCTTAATTAGGGCGCTCTCGGCCTCCTAACTAAAATTCGAAGGACACTGACCATCTTTGTTTGAGGACGCTGTCTGGTATAGAGAACAGGAGTCGATGGTTCTCGAGTTATTGATCGCTGATCGCATCGTTGAAGCTTTTTCCCCTTCAACTCCTTACATTTTTTCCCTCATTCGTCACCTTACACATTACCCCCTTCTCTTCACGTATTAGGACACGCTTGTCTCTCCATACGATAACTGTGTGTTAAGCACATGTATACATATGAGGATAAGTGTGAAAGGCAAAAATCGAGTGATAGGTATTTACTGTGACTGTTCGACTGCATACTAGAATCCGTTGTCATAGATGTATATAGCTCATGATGTGGCAGGGTTATGAAGTAGCCGTTAGAATCAATGTTGTACACAAGCTCCCACTACTCAACTTTCCAATCCAACCTGTTCACTTTTTTACGCTTCTGAAAAACCGTAGTAATTTTCTCACCCAAACTAAATAGCATACATAAACGATCGCTACAGTCGTATTTGCTTAGGTCACCCGACGACCCCGTTTTGTAAACACTCATCAATCTGCAGTTTGTCAGCATTGCATATCTTTGCCACTTCCGAGACTAATACTTCGGTACGCGTTCGCATAAGGCAATCGTGTTGACCAATGAGCTGTTAAACCTACACTACAGGTGACTGAATTGTCATATACAAATGCTCAATGTTATCCACATACGAAGTCTACATTCCCCTTTGGCTCTGAGAGGAGACCCAATACCTGTACTGTTTACTTCCCGCGTTAGTCCCGGGACGAATAACCCCCAACCAACTTGAAATTGAAGAATTCATTTTGCTTTCTGAAAAATCCGGAAACTACGCCTAGACAGCATGATTTTGGGAGTGGAAGTGACCGACAGTTGAAGTGAAGTCGTGATTGGCTTGTCAAGTTTTTGACTAGTTGACTAGCGTGCTTACATTTCCATTGACTGTTTATTAACTAACCTCAACAGTAGTGTAGCGAACAAGCTCGTTTCCGGTTATTCATCATCAGCCTAATTATATAACAATTTATATGAAACAGAGTTGTCAGGCGAAACAAACAAAAACAAGCAGCTAATTTGAGTAAGGTCAGATACGTCATTGGCACACACGGAAACTTCATCAGAGCAGAAAGAAGACGTGTTGCGATATGTTGACATTTCATTTACTCTCATCAGTCGCAAACGCAAAACACGCCAGTTATATACATCATACAAATAAGGACAAGCAGGGATTAGACACGCTTACAAACACCAATTATTATGTAATCACGACCATGGCAACTCGATAAGTGGTCTCAACCACTTTTGTGCACTCAACGTCGGATGAGCATCGCTTCGTAGAAGGCTAATAACTTCGGGTTTCGATTGCGTAACAATATTTTGAATGAGTTCAGTGGGTCACCTTGGTGTCCTGTTGTCATAAGGTGTATAGCAACATATAACTCATAATTTTTTTTCAAATACTTCAATAATTTACGAAACAGTAAGAGTTGAATCGTGCCCAGTCAACGTTTTTACACCACATGTGTTGTCAGTGTTGTCAGTGTTGTTGTTGTTGATGACAATGTTGTTGTCGTCGTTGGGGCCTCCATGAGCGTCTGAACACCTCAGTGATGTTGACGCAAACAGGGAATGCAAGACTAACCATCATTGATTGCGACGAAGTGTACGAATAATTCATTATTAATTTACTCACCCTACACTTTATAGTTGAAAATAACTTCGTATACGCATGAAGGTGCAATGGCTTGTATGGTACACTTTCTAGCGCTTTGTTAACTCCCAAGAACGTCAGACATCTGACAGTTTACTTCAAGGAAATTGGCGAGTAAATTTGCATATTCGTTTGTGTAGAAAAAAATGTTTTAATCGATGGTCGGTAAATATGCACATGTATTAATCGATATGGTCTATGCAGTTGCAATTCATCTGGAGTCAGCTATACGCAACCATCTATTCATATCAGGTGTTCTTCACGGCACTCCGCTCCAAAATCTTGTCTCGTTGAGATGTTCTGCTCTGTTCGATAAATCAATAGACACAATGCTTTAGTGTGGACATGAAAGCCGAATGTAGGTAAATTGAAACCAGATGAGAAAAACCTGAATATTTTAGAGACCGAATTTGTACTGTAAGAAAACTGCATAGGTTTACTCACGCCGGGATGTAAAACCAACTAGAGAAGTTGGCATATCACTTGTCGAGTGTGCCACTGTGGCGAATCAGCGAACGAACACATGCGAACGAACAAATGCGGTAACATGAACCGAGTAAAAAACGTCTAACTCTTCCAATGGATCTACACAGGGTGTGAACCAATAATTTTGAAATTATTTTACGCATCCTAGTACAAGCTAATTGGAAACATGCGAAGTCATCATGGTTGGCTTAATTCAGCTTCTTGTCACACACTGCAACACTTGGTGTATTTATTGGGAGGCAGATAAATACAGTCACTTGAAAACATCGTATTTTCAAATTGTTTCGATTTGTTTTATGTGAATAGTTAAAATTTTCCATTTATATTTGATCCCTTTATTAAATCAATAGAGGTTCTCTGGTAAATCGTAATCAGACTTTAAAAGGTCATAATGTAATTTGATCGTCAGGAATTTTATGAACAACTACTAATGGCAACAGGCAATTTTCTCCGTACCGCATTAATTTCAGTGTTTTTTTCTGGAATCAGAAAGACTTTTGTGCCATCGACTATAACGAATAAAGATTGATTGCAGGCAACTCTGAACCACGTTTAAGGCTGGTGA